>OMLM01010211.1:39320-56529 GCA_900302695.1 Helostoma temminkii | reverse complement strand
CTGTGCCTGAATGAATAAAGAATTGACCCACAATATTAAAATATTAAAATAATATTATAATATTAATAATAATATTATAATAATAATATTAAAATAAAAATATTAAAATAACATTTTAGAACAGAACATGTTGAGAGCTCTTGCTGGAACAGAGCTATAAATTACCCTGCTGGATAAACCTTCATGTTCTTTACAGCCCAGGGAGAAAAGAAAAACTGCAAAAACACACAGCAGCACTGTGATGCTTCAGTCTGACACAGGCGTTCGCTCATACTGTCACTTGCAGTGGTCCCAGATTACAAGTATTAATCCATTACTTGTAACAATGTATGTAGATTTTTATACTCACACTGTAACTGCAACATCATGCATCACAGTTTATGGGTCTGCATAATCAACCCCACAGACCTCACAGAGTGCCCATGCTGGCCCCCTGTCCCCCACAACATTAAACCATTTTAATCTCGAGGCTTTTGACTGGTGTTAGACAAGGGAACTGACTGTACACACATACATACATAGACAGAACCCTTCCGTGTCTTTCTATCCACTTATAAAAAAATCTAACTTGCTATGTACATATAGTAAGGCAGTGCCTCAGGCTACTGTAGTTTGCAAAAATATATCCATATATTTACTGAAATGTGAATGTCCTTCCAAAAATGAGTAATGTCCGTTAGAAATTCATTCATCTATACCATATATAGTCTTGAGAAAGAAAGGTTAGTCTACAAAACTACGAAACTACCACTGTGTCCAGAGACATGCTGCAACTGGATCCAATCATCCACAAGACAAACAGTGGAAGGTCCAAGTGCACATCTGTCCAAGAAGACAAGTACAAGGAGTGTCCTCCTTGAGAAACATATGCCTCACTGCACCTCAGTTGGTTGCTTCGCTGAATAAATCATGAGAGAAACTACTATACACAGACACTGTGCAGTGTCTTTTTTGACGACAGTAAAGTATTTGACATGTATTTTGAATATTATAATGTGCTCAAACACTAAAAAAAAAAGTTTTGTCATTGTTCACATATTTTTCACATTTAGGTGAATAAAACCGAAAAAATATAATAAAAAACTTTTTTTTGCCAGTGTAATTGTATATGCAGTACATGAAAGGTCTTTCAGCACCATGGACAGCACCCGGGAAAACCCATTACTGCATTTAAAATCCTTGAGGCAGTTTTCTCCTCCTGCTACTCGGAGGGTGAGTTGGATTAGAGAATGCTGAACAATTCAAATACATGCATATTCACACGGTTGCTTTTTGGAGGTTTAGAAAACATGTATCTGTGATGCATGAGTCCCCACCCCCAGTGAAGCATCACATATTGACTGCACTGGTCTGAAGCTAAATTAAACAAACAGCTAAAATAAGGACTTTCCTGTAGGAAAGACCAACTAGCAACAAGCCACCTTTTTAACTCAGCCTCCTGGGAAAAGCTCATTCTTTGTTACATTTCCACTTAAACATCTTAAATTGCTCAGCCTGACAATTTTTAGTGGGTCTTCAAAGACAACACCTTTCTGGCAGAGCAGCTGCTCTCAGACGCGACAAGCACTCGCTCAGAGCTCAGCATAGGTGATATCAGAAGAGCAGCACAAGCCTTTGAGCCAGCCGGGGTAGACAATAAGAAAGCCATCAGTTTCTGCACTTTGTAGTGATTTCTTTCAGTCCCTTTTTCTCAGACTGTCGCAGAGTTGGTGATGATGAGGCAGAGCTGTGTCACACCCACACAGCAGCAGAGGCTGTTATCTTGTTCCTCACAGTCTCTTGCTATTTCTGTTGCCTCTGCCAGTGTTTTTGTGTGAGGGCATACACACAGACATGAGGCAGTGTATGTGTATGAGCGTGTCGTCTGAGGGTGTAGATAGACAAGGATGAGCACAAGTAAGAGGGATGAGACTCAGCACAGCAGCAACAAAACATCTTTGTTGACTTGAGAGAAAACAGACGAGAAGGATTTGGGGAGCAGACGTAAAAGATGAAAAAAGGGGAAATTGTTATTTTAAAATATTCTGGGCGATTCTGTCTCCCACAAACCATTATTTAAAACTGTGACTTCCACAGCCTTACATCGGGAACACATCAGGATCATTAAATGTTCTTGATGATCTTGTATGGTCATGTTCTTCATCAAAAGAGCTTCAGTCAGAGGGGCTCACAGATAATTCACCAGGAGACAGTTTTCTCTATTTTCGCTTCATAACAAGAACATTCATTCATCACTGTCTCCTTCTTAATATCCCATAAGACCATTGGAGGGGGTCTCTGGCTTACACAGGCCCAGATCCAGCTGCTTCTGGATGACTCAGAGGACAGTGCTTCCCTATGGGGTTGCTCTGTGTTCCCCTCCTCTCTCCTACTGTACTCCTCATGCTTTCTTCCGCTGCCTGTCCTCCTCACTAGATCCTTCCTCCCTCCTCTGTGCTCTCTCTAATCTCCTTTACTCCTCGTTCCAGTCTCCCACCCACTCCTTCTCTCCATCTGACAGCTTTTATCTCTTTCTTCTTCCGATGTTCCTCTCTCTCATCGTTAAAGTTACCACTCACCTTCCTCTCCTATATTAGCTTTAACCAGCCTCCTCTTCTTCTTCCCCTCCAGCCATAGAGATTAGAGGCCTGGCTCCAGGTCACTGGTGAGGTAGCTTAAGGTGTGTAGTAAACATGTGCAGGGAGAGCAACAGACACAGCAGCTGTCAGTGTATCTGAGCATGATGTGAAACTACAACCTACTTTCACTTATTTAAAATCCCCAAACGCCTTCTACTGCATGACAGGGCAGCTCGTTGTGTGCACTTTTCAGTTTGCTGCTAAATGGCAGATGTCAACCAGGGAATGGTTTTAACTGCTATAATTGTTTATGGCAGCTGGCAACCTCAGATCACATGGCATGACATGACTGAGATGTAATACACATGTGATTTGTGTAAGATAGAGTGTGGATGTCTTATAATTTAAATATAAAAATATATCTAGAGCAACTATGTCATTGCAACAACCAGCCCAGGCACCTTTTAGCATGTCCCCCTCTCTCTGTCCCTATGTTTCATGTCCCCTTCCACATTGGCTAATGACACAAATAGATCTAGGTAAAAAATGTATATCCTTCATTTCTGCCATAATATGACAGTTTACAGTTTAGAAAGTTGCTAATGTGATCAGTTCTGCAGGCACATTTTCAATCCATGGGTAATTTGACAATGACATACAATGCTTTTTCTGACGGGCTAAAAAGAAGGCTTTGCCATTTGAATAAAAAAATGATGAAAACTTGCTGAAATAACATTTATCTTGGGGGGAATACCTGCAGTTTGACAGCATGTTATCATCTGTTCATCCACAGTTAGTCAAACTGCAACCATGAAATGTCTCTATAGTAACCCATAAAACCAAAAACCATAAGATGTAAAAATCATCACAGTATTGTAGCAGCTAGCAGATCTTGTTCCAAACATAGACACTGACTGAGATATTTGGTTAATGTGATGGCAAGAATTTCTACATGATTTTATTTCAAATACACATATGGGTTGCAGGCCAGTTTGATTCAGTGTTTCTTTTGCAATTCTGTACTATATTATTATCTTAAGATACTGGCTGAAGGGTTTTTCAATCAGTTTCTGAGGGCAGGGTTCAAAGAAAATATGAAAAGAGAAGGACAGTGTTGATTTTTAAACGTTCAACTTTAAGCCCTCACCAGTTCGCTCTCCTTAATAATTTTCCTAAAATGATTCCTTAAATCCTTAAATGTTTTGGTTCACAGTTTTAAAATGTGCAGTGACATTTCACCGTTACTATCATTAAAAGCATTAAAAATAAATAATATATATATTATTTTCAGTACAGATAACTTGAATGATGAATATATTAATCATTATATAATGATTTAGTCTACACAATGTCAGAAAACAGCAAGAAATCCACATAGCATTTCCTAAAGCCCTAGACAGATATACAATAACTATTTATAAACATGAACATATACAGTAAAAAAAAAAAAAACTGGAGCCAGAAAGTTTTGGTTTGAAATATTTCTTTCATAATCATAACAGAATTCAACTATAAATTAGCTGCCAATTAATTTGTGTAGATTGACACTGCATTGACTACTCATTTCACCTCTGAATATATATCTGTTCTTGTTTGGGCAGTGGTCTGTTCAGAACGCAGGCAATTAAAACCGTTCTGATATTCAGTTCATTAGGTTCAGACTGGCATATTTACCTTCTCCTCCTGCTTTGTGCTGGAAAGCAGAATCAAATAAAATCACTAAAATATCTCTGACATTTCCAATTTCAGAGTTGTTCTTGTCCATAATGGGAATGCATTTTTATTGGGAACATGGTGGTCTAGCAAGCAGCAAACAGTAAATAATGGCCATTCTGCCAGTATGTAATGTTATTCAGATTCCCCCCTGAGAAGTCAGCAATTCTCCTTTATCTATTTGTTGATGCTATTAATTTGTATGGTGCATTAACTAGAGTCAATTTTTATCCCTTTAAGACAGAGGATGTTATATTTACTGATCGGATATGCTTATTATTATTCCACACTAAATAACCCCACTGTGTCATTCAAATGTTGAATTAACCGATAAACATATGGCGTGTTTGTATTTCATTGCAGTTACCTTAACATAATAATTAGGATGATTTATCACAGTTATTTTGAGTGTGGAAGGCTATCCCAGCTGACCAACCTCCAACACCCACTGCTCCGCTGTGGCTCCATTACAGTGCACTGAAAACTCACTTACCTTTATAATATCATTCTTTATCAGTAGCCTAATGATGATTTATAGCCAGTACCAGGATGACTAGTGAATCGCGAGTGCATTTGTGCTGCTGAGCGAGACCTGTTTTGTAGCTCCAAGGTGAGTGGAGTTTATTTTGAACCACAGAGCAGAGAGGTTACAAAAGAGAGTCTACTAAACATTTAATGGGAAAGAGTAGAACCTGCAGTGACCCTTCCCCCGACAGCAAATCCAAATCTGAAAAGAAATAGCATTGTATGCTCCATTAACCTGAGCTCTACAAATTGGTGGCTGTAGTTTGAACTACCCCACTTTGCTGCTGGAGAACCTGGAGGCAGCTTTAATTGGGGAGCGCTGACAGAGCTGTGACATACCATGAAAAGATCTGGTTCTGGTTGGTTTCCAGGTCAATACAGAAACGGATCTCTGATTAGACAGAGAATAGCTCCTGCACACCTCCTTCCTCGCCCTGTTGGACACAATAAAAACAGACACTCCAGAGGGGCATTGACCACACTGACATCTGACCTTATTAATGCACAAACACACACTTTGTTTACACGTTAACTGGCACTTTTGTCATTTCAAGCAGTAGCAATATTGGTTTAATTTTCATCTGTGCTTCACAATCAAAATGTAAATAAACATATGAAATATGAATGACATAACATAACAAAATAAACTATTATTAACTGGCTGCACTGCAAATTTGAATGCCTCCACGTTAATTTAATATCTATCTGCTTTAGGAAATATGTGTGATGCAGACAGATAAGTTAGAGAAGACTGACACCATTTTCATAAATATTACGACATTATGAAAGTAGCTTTGTTTAGGGGAAAAGAAAGACTCCATGGAGCCCAGCACATCTGTAAAACTGCAGCTTGTTACTTTTAAACAAACAAAAACTCATATGTTTGTATTCTTTTGCCAAGATAAGCTAATCATCTGCACATAAGTGTATTTATGTTAAACTTATTTTAACTATTGCTTTACATGTTTTTGCTGTGTGCAGTCTCAACGTCTAACTGGGCTCATAATTGTGGTCTGCCAGAATTTCTGTGTAATTCATTTTGAACAGAACTCTCTTGTGAATAATTTTTGCATATTATCCATGTGAAATGTTATACATATATAATTCTATGTCATTAGCTGGTGGTTTTCTTCCTGGCTGCCAGTTGGTGGTTATTGTTCAGGCAGTAAGTGGGTGGGCAGGGGAGGTGTTGGCTCTATCTTTGGCTGGTAAATTATGGCTCCAGCTGCTGTCTCCCTCTCCCCAGGTGGACAGTTCGATTCGTCAGCAGTGCATCTTATTAAAAATCACGTATATGATCACATTGGACGCCCGCCTCTCAGAGGAGTAGATAAAAGCAATAAAAATATCATGACAGCAGCTTTTCTAATACATGATCCCACACTGACAGTAGTATTTATCAATAAAAGAAAAGTAGTGGAGACAGCTGAGCTTAAAAAGAGGAACTCCATTGATTTTACACATCGAAGTCTGTTTGCAGATCTTGGGGATTACTACTGATGTGTGAAAAAAATATAAAGCTTTTTGTGGTTCCAGAGGGAGTTAACATCAAATCAGATAAATGGTTATAGTGGAAGAACACAAGGTTGAAACACGGATGTGAGGCTGGCAAGAAGTTAGCTTACATTAGCCTGCTCTCACCCCTGTTAGAATAGCTGCTAGTAGCATAACACGCCTGAATTTCTGACCAAAATAGCCAGCTATCAGGCTGTACTGTGGATAATGTATGTAACAAGTGAAGGTGAGATTATTTAAAGATCATATACCTGGTGCTGCTGTGACTTTGGTACTTTTTCTTAAAATGTCCTTTCTGATGCAGAAAAAACAGATGGAGGCCTCTCAAAGCAAGAACTAGGAGTTTAATATAATTGATTTTTAAACTATTAATGATGTGCAGTATGAATTGACAACAAAGCCCAAATCTAAATTACCTGAATCTGCAGCTCCACAACGGCCTTGTGAAGCTTTACAGTGCATTTGACCTCATTATTACGTCATGTTCACAACTTTACTGTTTTGGTTCACTCTTTCACTTTTATTAGTGTTATTACTGTTATTTCCAGTTGTAGCTGCTTTAAGTGAAAAAAAAGAAAAGCAGACACAGTTGGAGTTGGAGGAGACCAAAAATAGAGCTAAAAGGCAGGGAATAATGAATGAAAAACTATTTGGTGGACGTGTAATCAGGTAACTCTAAATGGTGTGTCTGCCACTTATTTCATTTTCCCCCAACTGGCAAAAAAAATCTATTATTGCAGTTTTAAGTGTAAGTTATTTACACTTGCTTCATCTCACAGATATCACAAAAACATTTTCTGCCAAAGTTGTCAATATTTTATTAATGTTCAGTTAAGGCAATCCATTACAAAGCATTTCACAAACCACAGCATGACGACAAAATCATGTCCAACACCTGGTTTGGAAATTATTCAGCATGCAGAGACCAAGAGAGGTATGTAAACAACCTGGGATAAAACAGGAGTAGTGGTAAGAAGAACCCATACAGTATGTGTCTCATAGGAACACAACGGTGAAAAAATAGAGATGCATCATGCTGGAGGAGGCCGTTATCTCTAGATAACATTGGAAATAACAAATGAAGCACATGACAGATGCACTAATCAGGTGAAATGAAGGCTGACTACCAAACTTTCTGCCATTTTGGCACAAACATGCACAATTTCTAAAGAAGCCAAATCCCTCTGCACACATTTTGGCACTGAATTTTCTTTATATGGGGCTTATGTACATAATTAGAGTTCTTGCTCAGAGACAATTAAAAATGAAGAGATCACCAAAGCCATTTCCACTCAGACAAAAGAAATAACTGCATTGTTTGACAGAGATCTTAGTAGACCCAAAAATATATCTCATAATAATAATTTCATGTTTCACAGTTGCATAAGTGTCATTACTGTTGTCATTTAATGTATTTTGATTATTTGTTTACTACTATGAGTATGAAGGAAATCCCATATAGCAGGAAAAAGACAATATAGCTTGTCATAAGCTTAGCAGAACAGCCAAAAGCCATTTAATCCTACTTGAACTGATTTTGATTAGTATTAATTACATAAAATATGTAATAGTGTAATAGTGTAAAGTGCACATATGTTTCATCTCCACTGTTCTTACAGACAACTGGAGTCACACTGACTCTATCTGAGCTGCATGTTGATAGTGACGTAATGGCAGTTACATAATCTGAACCTTGTAACTGTTTTGAAATGAAGAACGTGAAAATAAATTACTATGAAAATAATTGAAAGAGTTACTTGTAAAGTATATATCAGATATTTACCGTATAATTTAAAAAATAAAGTTAGCAAGTTTTATTTAAATATATTTAATGCATGTATTCAATGTATATTAATTATTTCTTTTTGGCTTGAATGGCTTTCTGCAGAGGTACACTGGTGCATGTGAGTGTTTTGTGACTAAAAATAATGGTCTGACTGCAGCTCTGATGAAAATGAGAATGTGGCAATAAATGAAACACTGCTTTGTCTTCTGAGGGAGAAACATCAAAAACCAAAAAGAACAAAAAAGAAAAAAAAGAAAAAAAAGAAAAAAATAGCTGAGTCTGTGACAGTTTTTGTACCATCATCAGACACTGTGTGCTCTCCGAGAGCACTAAAGCAACTAAAGTCAAATCATGTTAAACAGCTGATACAGATCGTAAAGCAACATGAATTACAAAAACACAAAACTGTGAGAAGTCAGAGCTTCACATTCTCAGAGAACACAACAAATCTTTGTAAACTTTAGTTCTCCTATGTCATTCAAAGAAACCCTTTAAGTACAATAAGACTAACACAACAGATCAAACATAATTCTTTTCTCAATGAAACAAATTAATAGTTACATTTTCCTTGAGAAATGTAAAAAGCTACAGTTGAATTGTAAACAAGTCTTGACTTTGAATATTGTACAACAAAGCTCAGCAACACTGTAGACTTTCATTACTGCTGTATAGTATAAGTATAAAAAGTACACAACACTGTTTGAGACAGCGTGAATCAGCCTGCGTGACTGTAATAGGCCTAATCCTGCAACAGTTTTACTGTCACCAACATTTTCTGTGTGTACATCTTAAAAATGAGAACTGCTGCTGCTGCTGGCAGAATAACACCTGGGTAACAGAATTTGGATATGTTTCCATATAATAGGCACATTTGGATCGAAATATTGAGTGACTGAGAGATAAAAGTGAAAATTATGGCAATTATAAAGAGATGAATTAGGGTGTACACGACTGCACAATGGCTGAAACTGTCTTGAAAATGTTTTTACACAGTCAATCAAAATAAAAAGCCACAAACATGTGAGCATCTTGAATTAAATCGTAAAATAAAACTTTTTGTTGAGTAAAGTCAAGGTATTAAATTGTATCCCAGTGTGTTGTTATAAAATTAGATCTGGTGCATTAGTGTTAGACAACAATCAGTGCTAATGATGAGAAACGTAAACCTAATAAACACAATACATACACACAGCACAGAATGAATCAGGCAAGATGGACTTGTAATCAATTGTTTTCTTTAAATCCCTTCAAAAAAACACAACATCCAAACATTTGCTGCAGGATTTGCAAATGTTCATTTTGGGAAAATAAACTAATTAAAGGAGGAAATAAAGATATAACGAGTTGACATCAGCGTTTAGAAAGTTTGTCAGGTCCTTTAAAAGTTCTGAGCAAAATCCCAGAAAATAAACAGTAACCACAACAAATATAATGGAAAGAAACACAAAGCAAGATGACAAATTAGATATGGCAGCGTGGCTTAAGCTGTATAACTCACCTCTCTGCATACTAACAGGGAAAGCAAGTATGTGCATTGAATTATTCATCTATTGTTTGGTAAGACTTACTGTTTTATTCATGAATGCAACTAAACTTTAATATATCAGTGAAATAGTTTAAAGCCGCGTTTAAAACCTTACATACAGTAGGATAATTTCCATTATTTTGATTGTGGTATAACTGCTGATATTTTAAAATTATGATTTTCAGCTTATTAACATTATAACCTTTGTGCTTTTTATTTGGAGATTAATAAGTGCATTCTGTTAATAGAGATATTAGAAATATGTATAAGACATGATCCTGGAAAATCAGTATGACAACAGCTCACAGCAGGTCCTATACATAACAGCTTGCAATCAAAAATTATTCATCGGTCAAAATGATTCATAAAGTGATGAAAAGATTTTACCACATGCTTTTATATTACAGTCCTTATCAAAGCAGTAATGGTGATTTTTATTACACAGGTCACAAAATATAATATGGAAAACTACAAGAGAAATATAACTAATCCCAACCCTTTAAACCCCTCTCAAAGGAATAAATTATTTCTGTAATAAATAAATAAATAAATAGGTATACACATTATCTTCTAATTTAACACAGATCAACTCCAAAAGGTATCACAAACATGATACACACTGGCACATTCTAATATATTTATGTCTCCAAACAGGCCCCTCTCTATGGGTTCACTTGCTATCCATTACATCACCACTTTGACAGGTTTGACAGCAAACAATTAAAAGTTCCTTTTACATCAGTATCCTCTTGGCGCTTTCATCCTCAAGTAGTCAGAGATTTAAAAACTCCCTGATCATCAGCAGGTTCCCAAAACAGTCTTATTGCTCCAGACCAAAGTGGAATCTCGTCCTCTTTTTGTTTAGCTGGATTGATAGTTGTGAAAGGGCTTCGTTTCCATTTTACCCTAAAGGACGGTTGGTGGAGGCGGGTTTCCATCAGTTTTTATTCAGCCCGGCCCAACACAAAGCTCTGTGTGACGGCGGGGCTCAGACCGGGTTGGTCTTGGGTTGGTCGCCAGGTGAGTAAGGAGGAGGAGGTGGGACAGGATTGGGTTTAATGGCTCTGCTCTTCATGTAGGAGATCAGCTGGTCGGGGATCTCAGCCAGTACGTCTTTAGCCAGCCTTGCCATGCTCAGCACATGGTTACCAGTGCGGTCCATGTAGTCTCTGAACGGCACAAACTGTTGAGACGGGACAGAAGTTTTATCATTCTTTATACTTCTATACTGAAGTATAATAATGATACCTCTGACTTGTGACTTATGCTTGAGCCAACTGATTAGTATCTGTACAACACTGTTAACCCTTAAGTAAAGAGGTACCACCATGGTATAAAACAGCTTGGGCTACTCTTTTGCTAAATAGCTTCCTTTTCGAACTTCCTCATTATTCACTGGGAGCCAATACTGTGCAGTTACCATTTTTCTTATGTTTCTTCGCAGTGGGAATAAGTTAAATAGATTTGCTTTTTCTGAGTTTTTTTTCAATGTTGTTTTTTCATTCAACAACCTCTGCCAGCTTCAGGAACTCGTAGAAAAAACACAGCATGTTAACTGTCTGTAGATAATGTGTAGTTATGTTGTTGAGGCAGTGTACCAGGGAAATACACACAACTACAAATTAATCTGTTGAGTATTATTAGTACTGAGGATACAAATTTAAATCAATATAAAAATTTAGTTTTGATGGTGGTGCCAGAGGTGAGATTAGGACTTCATTAAATCTTTAAATCATTTGATAATTAAATTATAACAATTCATTAATGTTGGGCATTAATTTAGTAACTACTTACCGTGTGAGATTTTTTTAAGCAACAATAAGAAAAGGGAATAAAAGTTCAAATTCAGCAATTATATTAGAGTTAATGACCCAGTAACACTCTTTGTAGATATTTGAGATGTGCTTGTTTATGATGCTGGGGTACTATTGGTTGTGTCAGCAGACTGGTCTGTGATGTGCATGAGCGGGAGAGCAGGTGGACACCTCTACCGTAAGTGGAAAAATGAAACTTTAGGTAATTATGCTCCATCCATTTTCTGCTTCGCTGCTGAAATGTAAACTTCTGTCTCTTCTGTTCAGTAAAAGAAAAAAGGAGGAAAAGCGACGACTAGTACAAGATGTCAGCAAAAACACTTGGTACTTCATGCACAGTGGATTTCATGGAAACATTTCCATTACTTTCTGATAATTTGTGAACAAAGTGTGAATGGGGAAGAAAAGCCATGGAGTGCCTCAAATCATTTGGGGAGTGTGAATCTTTTCAGTAAAGGTACTGGTACTGTGCTTACTGGATTTTACATTTTGGCAGATGGTGGTGCTGGATAAAGGGTCAGGGGTCAACAACATGTTTGTAGTGATTTTCTCAGGACCTTGACTATCCATTCCATATTTTAAAACAATCTGGCGTGTTGTTGTCGAGATATCCTGCTTTGAATATAACAAACAACCAACATCTACATCTATCAGCATTGTTATTAATAAGGGAAAAATTATATTTTTCAACCATTGTTGTTTTGAGAATCGAGGAATAGTTCCCCATGACAAGCTGAGAACAAACACTATAAATGTCTCACCTGTACAATGTCTCTCTCTGCCAGCTTCCCCCGCGATGAGATCCTGATGTCGTCACCATCCAACTCAACCATGGCTACAAAGAAAAGATGTTCTATCAAAAAAGTTTCCAGTACAACATTGTATAGTAAAACATGTGAATTTCTAGTTAATCAAGAAAATGTAATTGAAAAAAATGTGATTGTAAACTATTAAAAATCCAAAGATTTACAATAGTTGTCACACCTCTGACACAAAGAGACACCAAACTGATTTTAAATAAAAACTTTAGTCACTGCTCTCACCATCAAACTCAGCTTGACCAACTCCAACAATGATGATAGACATGGGGAGCTGAGCTGCCTGTCATAAACAAGAGGAACAAGCAGTTCAGTTGTCACTCTGATGCCCGGAAGATCAGAAGCTGTATTTCCTGAAACATGCCTCACAACAGAGTTTCTAGAGTGTGGAGGTGTTACATTTCAAATGATTTGTATTCTTCTCACAATGTTCTTCTCATTCTGCAAAGTCAGTAATAATCTGAAAGCACAACTCTCCAGAGAAGCCACAGACAACAACAATAATGGACAAGATAAAATAAGAAAAGCATAAATGATACACAGCCTCATAACCATTTCTTGATGTTTCAAACAACATTAAGTCACATAGTTTCCCAGGGACTGCTAAAAAATACAAAATGCATTATGAAACCCACTAGATAGCTGCAACAGTGAGCAAATAACAGAATATTTCTATTAGACTATAAAGTGTACAGATACAAGTGAACATCAAACCACAGTAGTTCAAGTTCATAAGGTGACACAATGTTCTTATATTTTCTGTTCACAAATGAGAGCAGCTGGAGAAAATACAGTTGAGATACTGTAACGTGAATAAAGTCAAACTCTGCATTAATAATATATGATAATTGCATCCTACACAGTCACAGTGTCACATTATTCATTCATGAAGTTTGCATATAGAAATGTTTAAAATACTGTTATGGTCAGAATGAGATAGCCACATGTTTGTCTTTTTTTTTACCTTAGAGCTGAACAAAATCTAAACCTTACATCTTTTAAAGGGGTTAGTGGTGTAGAGGCTAATCCACTATATGAATTTAGACCACAGTCCCAATGCGAGGAAAAAAAGCTCAGGAATGAATGAATGATATATGCTTGTGGTAGAAATGCATTTACAGGAAAAAAGTAGGTCAGCTTTCCTGGAAAAACCTCCAGCTGAGAGAGGTCTGTCACAGATAGGAGCAAAGAGCCCGAGGAGAACCACCCTTTCCATGTTCTCTATCATTATGCTCCCTCCATCTCAAGATAAAGTGGGAACTTCATCTCACCCTCCAACAGACTCATTCTTCATGACCTCTTGCTCTCACACAAAACACATAGAGTGCATTCTGTTTGCTCCTTTCCAGCATCAGAGGACCCTCACAAGCATAGTATCTATAAATGCCAGAGCTGAATTATTCAGTCTACACCATTTGTTACTTTATATGTACCATAAAGTCACTCAGGGGATCTCACTTATTCTGTATGAACTCACATTTTCTCATCTCACTGCACAGAATCACAATAAATGCACAGAGACTGATAGCAGATGCCTGTTCTCAACCTGAAGATAAGACTTCAAGTTTGAACACATTATCTTCACTGAAACGAAATGGCATTTATGTACAATCAGCAGAATATTCAAAATCAAGATTGCTACAGCTGCACTTCCATCAAATGGAAATATTTTATATGTCTTGTGCATTAGTTTCTCCAAATCAACACTTCTTATTTTTTGTCAGTTTAGACCAAGTTTAGACACACAATTTCCGCTTTGGGCAGATGAACTCAGCCAAGTGCTATCCTTTTACTATAAGTGAATTCTAAAATATTCATGGATTTTATGAAGTTACAGGTCGAGCCAGCCTCCCATCCAGACACCAAACTGACAACTGCAGACATAATCTAATACCTGGGCACAAATTAATTTACGTTTCAGCATACCAGGTCAGACACAGACCCTCTTTCATAATGTATAATCCTAAAATGAAATTTGGAGCTTGAAGGACATCAAAGGAAAAGAGTTGGAGTTTGTATTTACCCCACAGGCTGTCCTGTTAGATGTGTGGACATATTAGTCACTGAGGGCTAAGCTGTGCTAGTTTGGGAAACAAGGTAGCTAAATCAAAGATTACACTCTGTAGTACAGTACACTCTGGTTGGCAGCAGTACTTGTACCATTCCAAACACATATCTGCAATGTGCAATCATTACAGACTCTTCTAAAGATACAATGCAGCATTAGAGAACACAAATAAGACAGCAAAAGTGCAGGAATGGGCACCACAAGTGTTTTGTTATAATTCATCTCTACAGGGCAAAGGCAAAAGTGAAAAAGGCAATTTGATCCTTTGCTCTGTGGGCGCAGGTCCAAAGTGTGAGGTGAGAAATGACAGCAGGACATGGCAGGCTCAGCCGTAGCAGTGCAGAGCAGCAGACAAGATCTTAAAAGGAAGGTGTGGCTGTTCGAATGGTTTGATTAACAGTCGCAAATTCCCTTTAAACCCAGTCTGCTGGGGGTCAGAGCACCATGTACTTGGTCGACGATGACTCACTGAGTGCCAGCACAAACAACAAGCAAGAAATATGCAGCATGCAGCACAGACACCCTGAATCCTTATAAATGTGACCAAACAGGTGCCTCAGATGGTGCGCTGGATAAGAGTATTGCCTCTCATAAAGTGAACCAGTTGACCTGAGAGTGAATCTCAGCTGAGCCCCTCAACCTCCCATTGGGTCTAAATAAGAAGGAAAAATATTGGACAAACAGAGCACCCAAGCACAAGGGGTGGACAAGTGGAGCAGAAAACATCCCATAAATCCGCAAATCTATTGCTATTGACTTATAAACCCCTCAAAGTAACAAAGCAGAGAGCAGTGCCACACTAAGTTAAAAGCACGTGTGACGCCACTACCCTGCAGAGCCGAAGTGAAGGAAGAGAGGCAGGAGGAGCTTATGTTAGAGTAGCACTTACGTTCACTATGGCCTCCTTGGTCTGGGCCATGTCTGATATGACACCATCAGTGATGATGAGCAGGACAAAGTACTGAGATCCATCCTGAACTGCTGCTGCATACCTGAGAGAAAAAAAAGCTGGTTTAAGACAGAAGCAAATTATGTTAAAGTTGAAAAAAGGTGCAGGCCCAAAGAAAATCTGAAACAAACTCCCCCTCCACCCAGTGTCTGACACACAAGCTTAAATTAAGCATGTAAAGAAGTAAAGTCTGTTGTACTGTATAGCTCTCAGAGGTCTATCTAGACACATCATGAAACTCATCAGAGACACCACAGTGAGTGTGGCCTAGTTTCAGTCGCCCATTGCTGACTACGCCATGAATAATTTATTAAACTGTTTATGCAAGTACTGCAGTCTTATTCTTTCAGAACATCATCGATTTCTACCACTCAATTGACCACTTGATGAGCGAGAAGAGGAAAAAATGTGTTGGATCATCGTTAGCGCTAAGGACAGAGGGGACAGAGGTGACACAGGTCAGAGGCAAGCTCTTCCTGTCACTTTCAGTTTGGTAAATCTGACTGAAGCGCAGACATTTTAATCAAAGAGCGTGCCGAGTCAATGACAGCAGTAAAAGCGATGACTGGTGTTTAGGAGACTCAAGAGGTTTTTGTCTTCCTCATCTTCCCTTCATACAACAACGTGAGCCACATCTGACCACATGTGTGGAGTGCGTACTGTAGCACCAAGCACAACACTGAATTATAGATAATATACAATTTTATTTGTGCACAGATGAGAGTATAGAACTAGCACAGTTGTAATATGCTAAAACTTATATTAAGTGCCGTGTTAGAGCTCACGGCTAATGTAAGTTCCTGTTTATAGAATCATCATTTTTATCTTTTTATCATTGGTTTAATACATGCCTTATTTCTGTTGCTCCAAATACTGTAGCCACTATCAAGGTCTATAACAGCTTTGTGAATCATTTTTAGTATTTAAGTTTCACTGCACCCTTTAGGCTTAGAGAAACTGTAGAAATGCGGTAATATAATGGTCGCTGATTGCTCCCAGACCAGACTATTCAAAGCCATAATCGAACACTTTTTTATCACACGTAAAATCCTTGAAAATGAATCAGTTATTTATTATTCCTTAAAATTATGTAAAGAGGACCACAAGTGGGCTTTTTGTAGTTTTTTTTTAAAACCCTTGTACGTATGTGTGGGCAGTGAATGAGACTCAACAGGGTGTCTGTTCTGTATGTATCATCTCAATAATGTAAACACTTTTGTTGATTGTAGCTGTTGTTGCATGAGCTAATGAAAAAAAAATCAGCTTCAACATTATTTTTTGTATTAAATAGCCTGTAGTAGTCTGTAGATAGCTGTTCATAATCCAGTGAATCAACACTGTAAGTCTATGTCACAAACCTCTTAGTTACAATCACGACTTTAAGTTTTCAATATAATTCCCTAATTGAATAAATATATTTAAGCAGTGGCTCAGTTTTCATTTCAACTAACACTTTACTTCCCCTGTTTGGTCTTTATAATCAATATGTCAATAATAATAATAATAACATTACATCAATAGTAATAACTAATAACTAACTAACTAATAACTAGGTATAAGTGTACAGCTTTAATGTGTTTTTCAATGATTTCCACTTGTGGGCAGTCATCAGTGGAGGCTGGAGTATGAACACATGATGAATGATAATATACTTAAACGATAAAATAACAAAAAAGTATATTATTATATATTATATTGTAATTTTTAACAAATAGATTCTTGTTTTTTAGCACTACTGTACAGATAATTATAAACCATAACAATTGTTTATACATATTCTAAATGGGAGGGATAAAATAAAGCCCTACGTCATGGAGTAATTATTAAAAAATTATTAATAAACCAGAAATTGATGAAAGTGATAAAATGTACTGTTCAGGTCTGTATTGAGCAAACCTAAGTGCGTCTATACAGTAAGTCGCTTAAATTCGAGCCAAA
>OMLM01010211.1:0-39300 GCA_900302695.1 Helostoma temminkii | reverse complement strand
CAAATCATGAATAATCATTTCTGAGTCTCAGTTTCAGTCCCATATTCTTAATTCTTAATATACAAGGTCAAGGTGACACATGGTGCATCTGCTATTATTATTTAGTTTGTCAGCATAAATCATGTCTTCTTTGTATTTAATGTGATACAGTCCCATTTGTAGACACAGCCATATGTTCACTTTGAGCACTTTTTCCATTTGCACTGACAGTAGGTTTGTTATGTGGTGGTCCATTCACAGTAAGGCTCTTCTAATGAATAATGTGATTCGGCAACATGTAGAAAAGGCTACATGACATCAATCCATTTTTATGTCCCCTGCTATTCCCATCGCTTACTTACCGCTTTCACCACACTAAACATCTAAAAAGAAAAGCTGCACTTGCACTGTAACGTGTCTGGTCCTTCATATGCCTTATTACCATATCTATTCATCTAAGCCTGACAGCTGATTGTATATTTTCACTTCATTAGTTCTGCTCAACTCATATAGAAACCATCACTCACTGTCTCAATACCTCTGACAGTGTGCCTGACTGCTGACGATTATTTACAGACTGACTTTCAAAGAAAGGACGACTGTGCCCTGATGTGTTCACAGACACAGATATTTAGTTTGTACCTTGCCACATGATTAACAACAGGAGCGAAGTTGGTGGGTCCATACAGCTGAACCGTCTTAAGGCTTTGATGATAAGCTTCAAGAATTCCCTGCATGCCATTACAGTACGGATTCTCCACGTTGCCATTCTGAGAAAAAACAATAGCAAAACATGAGATACAAGAGTACAAAAAGGTAACTTAGAGTAGAATAGAATACTATGGGGCTTGATAATTAAATTTACTTAACTTAATGTAATTAGGACAACAGTGTTATTCAGTTGTGCCACAAGCTATCTGGGAGTTAATCCTGCAATTAGTGTTATTCTGGCAGCTGAAACTGTTTTAACACAACACTGGTCACCACCAACTCTTGAGGGAAATATCGAGAGCTGCTCAATGCTTCACTATAATATCAGTGGGCCATTAACTGTGCCTGAGCAGGCAGGGTATGTTGGGCTTATAATTTATCTCTGCCTGCCTGCTGCAGCTGAAAATGGGTGGATGGTGAGAAGTTCCACGTTTTTAACCTCTGGAGACTTTAAGTCATCGACAGCTTGAGGACTGTTGAGGTCACGTGTTGGTTGTTGAACCACCTGTGTGTCATTAGGGTCACGTGGGTCAAGGTGTGACAGGTTGTTAAACTGCCTGGGGAGAGATGTCAGGACTTCATCGTATGTAGCTGTGTTATAGACCACCTTGGCTAGTAAGTGATGGCTATTCCTGTTTGACATACATGGCCTTTCTTCACTCGTCTTCTCAAACCATGTGTCTTCCCTGACAAGGCCAATGGTTTAAAACAAACTCTTTCACAAGTGTATGACACAACACAAAATAGGAGTCCATCTGCATCAGAAGGACATGAGACACACCTAGGAAGGAAGCGGCACACACATTTTGGCTGGGTGAGCCCACATGTAATATCAAAGGCCCTAAGTCATCAGTTTTAGAGCAAACCAAGAGGAGAAACATCTTCAACAATCTTAAGCAGGTCCAGCTGTCATCAAATAGCACTTTTAGGAATCCTTTAAGCTAGATGACTGAGAATTTCTACAAACTGAGTTTAACTAGTGGTGACCAAATGCCTTCTCCAAACACAGAGCAGCAGTGATGTTGCAGCTGGGTGTGTTTTCCAGTACGTACCACGGATGCTTCCCCTCTGCAGAAGAGGGGTGTGGAGTTATTCTTTAAGGCCTCAGTGACATTCTGAAAGCATTAATTGCTCCAAGCGATGTGCTCGTCAAGCTTTGCTTCAAAGGTTATCTTTCTTAGCTACAGGGCAAATTTCTATCCAAACATATACAAATATTTTGCCCATAACTGTAACTGTACTTTAAAACTGCCTTACAACACATGAGACTTCAATTATGTGGTGAGCTGAATTTGAATTTGCAAATTCTAATGGAAACGTAGAGTGATGCAGATGTTACCTTGTAGACAGACTCCTCATTAGGCTGTACTATGCAGCAGCCAGAGCACATTAGCTGGCTGAGAAAAGCCAAATTGATATGAGAATCCTTCAGCTTTACAGAAGCTAATTTGCACTATAAAAGGTAAGTGGAATTTACTGAATTATGCATGTCAGAGGTGTAGCAGCATTCATCTCAAAATGCACACATCCATATGTCACATGAAAACTCACTTATCAATACATGCTGCAGAGAGCAGAAATACAGAAACAAATCATTTTTATCAGTCAGATCAACTGTATATAAGTTTATGATACAGAATTACGATCAGATGAATTACGTCTGGAATAAATTCATAATTTACTTACCAGAGGGAACTCGTGGGAAACCCTCCCATCGGGGGGTAGCTTAGCACCGAATCCCAGGGCAGGGAACATCTTATCACTGTCATAGTCCTGGATGATCTCTCCCACAGCCTTCAGAGCCATGGCATAGGCATTCATCTGGTATGGGTTCATGTAGTGCAGTGAAGTGGACTGGGATGGATTTCCTTCCAAGACAAGAGAAGAGATGCATCAGAGATGCAAACCACCAGAGTGAGACAAAACTGACAGCTGTGGTGAGAAAAACATGAGTTAGCCAAGGCTAAATTGAATGTTTTGAAGCAGAAGTGGAGCTGAGTGTACTTGATTTCAGCCACAATATGTTCCCACCTGCATGAGCATAAAAGAACATGTTTATATTTTCTTGTTTATGTTTATGAGGTTGAACACTTAAACTTGATGTGTGTAATTTTGGATGCAAATGATTTTCCAGGTTCTCTTTTACTATACAAGGATGGATCTGTAACTTACAAAATATTAAATTCAAAAACACCTGCTATGCTAATTTGAAGATACTGCAGAAAGAGAAACATTTCAAAAAATCTGAATGACGTGAATTAGTAGGGCAGCCTCTCTGTTTTGGGTATGATGATCTTATTTCAACTGTACATTATGACAAGTTGCACATATTAGAGCTTTAAAATAAATATGACTTTCCCTGTCATGTTTACAACTTTGATGTAGGTGTGAATGCTACATACAGTCAGAAACTTGAATTTGCTGTAGCTCTGACATGATGTAAACTCTGGTATTAAGGGTGGATGTTTTCTGTTGTGTTTTAGACTTGAGGCAAAACATCAAAAGGAGGAGAGGAATCATACAGGCAGATTTTAACATTGGATTTTCTGCCAATTTGTTAAAATTGAATCAGTGTATTTTTGTGCATTTCTACAGTTACATATCTACATGTGAATATGATAAGAAAAAAGAGAGAATATCAGCAGCAGGAAGAAAAATTCAGCCCGCACTTTGATTCATGGAAAATGCCATAGTAATACATCAGATGACAAATGGAAGCAAAGTAGGGTAACAACAGTCGAAACACTCACCATTTGATGCAGTGAAATCAATGGCCACTGTGAAGTGAATCTGAGTCCTGAAACACATGAAGTGAAAAAAAGGTGTTGTTACCAAAGAGAAACAAAAATCAGCACGGCAGTGTAATGAGGCGCTCCCAGGTTTCACTGTGCTCTCTGCTCTATCGCTCATCTGAGAAGAGGTGTGACAAAACTATAGCCAAATCACTGGTCATAATAGACCTACTTTCTACTTTTACAATGGTTTCAAAGCTGCTTCCCCACAGCTGCTGTTGGTTATGTAACACAAGATCCAAGGTTTTTATTATTCGATTTTATCAAAGAGATAGAGAGTCTACATTCACACATGGTCAAATAGGATCCAAAGCGCTGTTTTGAATTTTAATTAATACATGGTTTTAAATGTGTAACAGCACAGTGGCAAATTCAAAACCACAAACGTGTCCCACAAAATGTAGTTAGTGAGAGGCAATGTAATTTTCTAAATGGTTTCCACAAACACATAACGAGTTACTGCAGCTGGATTAATGATTTGACTGAATGTCAAACCAACTAAAGAAATGTTTATTAACAAGGCAGAGCTGCTAAAACAAAACAATTCAACTTCTTCACTAGTTATTTTGTGTGCATTTGGGTAATTTATGAAGTAAGTAATGTTAACATTGTCACAATCATGTACACTGTATGCCTGATTAATCATTACATTCACCATTATGTTTATCATCACTGTAATCAGCACTATTTTCTGCAGAGTTCTTGGTTGATACTGATTTCACTGCAACAATGCGAAAAGACTGCGTTAAAAAATACTAGTTATATTTAAATCCCTAAGCCTGTAATGATAGCCAAAACCATGAAAAGAAACTAAACATGCTCTAACCAGTCTCTGCTGGTTTTGTCCATTTCGCCATAGAGACAAACACAAAGTGAAGGAAAAGGGGAGCTTAGATCAAAGTGTGCGCTCTTTCATAGTGATTAACTCTGATTGCCTTTTCTGACTTCACCTCCATTCAGAAATTGCTACAAGCACAATGTTGGAGATAATGGCAGCGTTCTCCTGGGGAGACTTTGACCCCTGCTCATTAATCAGCATTGAGCTGGACTGCTCAGTAGAAGGTGAATAGCTACAGTAGCCTCAATTTGAATTCTCTGCTCATTTCTATGACTAGTTTTGAATGTTTTTCTAGTGTGAGGGGGCCAGAGGTAAGGCAGATGTGGGGTTCTATCTGGGTCTGGGTCTTATTCAATTATAATAATACAAAAATATACAAAGGGATTAGATTAAGGCAAGTAAATAAATATACTGGCTCTGAGTACTTAATATAAAACATAAAATTATATAATATAAAAATATGAACAGTATACCACACAGAAGGAAACTATAAAACTACCTAACCATGAAGGGGCTAACTCTGCACCACACATACTCCCTTACTAACTACACTCAACATAGCAAATTGACACACACAAAATCAAAACACCCTTAGGGTTAAACTTCACACCAAAAGGCTAGCCCACGCCCTATGGCACAGTCTAAAATATCTATTAATTCAGGAAGGAGCCCCTGAGACAGCATAAAATAATTACATGTGAAATGAAAACGATTTAATTAACTGTTGGTTAGTTATTCAGCAATAAAAATGTCAATAATTAAGACGTGTAACGCAGGGCATTAACTACAATTGGCAGTGAACCAGGATTAAGGCCAGATATAGACATATACATATAAATGTAACTGCACTTGATAAAAATCCAATAATATCCAACTACAACTTAAGAGATCAGATCAATTGGGCAGCACAGTGGTGTAGTGCTTAGCATTGTTGCCTTACATCTAGAAAGACCTAGCTTTAAATCCATGTCTTGGCTGGGTGCTTTTCTGTGTGGAGTCTACATGGTCTTCCCTAATTTGTGTGGGTTTTATCTGGGTACTCCGGTTTCCTTCCACTGTCCAAAGACATGCAGTTAGGTTAACTGCCCACATAAGTGTGAATGGTTGTCTTTCTCTAACGTCAGCCTTGTGATAGGCTGGCAACCTGTTCATGGTATACTCTGCCTCTCACCCAAAGACAGCTGATTCTTACTTGTTTCTTAAGACAATACAAAACACGCTTGAGGTTTTTTTTCCTTCAACCATAACCACACTCATAAAAGCACAGAATCATACCCAGGTTGACATACCTTATGACTGAGGCTCGAGCTGTGGTTATGATAAGGATTGCTATCCCTCTATTCGACTCTGAAAATACTTTTCCCTGAGGAATCCCTGGGTTCTCAGGGCATTCTGGTTGATGCCATTTTCTACTAGAGGAAAGTATTGTGGAACAAATAGGTGAACTGGCTGCAGACACACTCTGGGGATATTTGTGGCATGCTCCAGAAAGAGATGAATCTCTCAACATATGTTAAGATACAATAATCTAAAGTGAGTGTTGTTTTGACTGGCCTGGGCTTCCTATATTTAAGGTTTTGTTTTTTAAATGTGTGTTGCGTGGTGTGCATTTGTTTAACAGCTGAGCTGACAAATTATAAGACCTATAAAACACCATAAAAATCAATATGGATTGATGGACTGATGCTGCAGTATTGTATGGTTTCTAAATGTTCTTGCAAAGAGCCAGTGGCTGGTCTAGAAATGAATTTTATTCCCACAATCACCAAATCAATAGAGCAGGTAATTTTTCAGTCATCTTTCATTTTTAGTCTCTTCCTAGAGAGATATATTACTCTATGTACGAATTAATGTACCATCATCATTTCCTATATTTGACCAGGAGCTCATAAATTTGACACCAGTCTTTAAATGGCCTCTTACAATCTGATTCAGTACAAGCCCTTCAGAACAGACAGTCCAGTAATTCTCTATAGGCCTCAGTTGTTGCTCAGATCTCTTCTGTCACTTTTCTAAGCTAAAATGACAACTCTTCAGTCAGTTTGTGTATCACCTTCAATTTCTGCTATTTTTTAAAAATAGGTATATATGCGTTGATGTCACATTAACTTTTATCTTCGGGTTAGACAAACACCATATGGCAGGAGTATTTCTAATGTGAAAAGTCTTAGCAATCTGGGTTGTGTGGGAAACTGTATGTCATGTAAAACAGTGCGACAAAGAATCTGCCAACAGCACACCTACGTCTTCCTACAGTATGGTGGAAATCAGCCAACACAGACTACATCAATGAGCAGAATGTCACAGTGCTTTTCTTGTTTAACGAAATGCAGGCAAATCACACAAGTGTGTAGATTCCATTTCCGATGGCGGGAGGGCATGAAACTACATATAATGTACTATGTATATACTGTATGTATACTGCGTTATTTTCTTCCTAATAAATAGTAGCTGCTATGTACAGCACTGAATTATCAGTGAACTAACTTTACTTGTTTTAGTTTTTGATGTTGTTTTTCCTTTTTAATTCAATCATCATTTTTTGACAATATTAATTGTACGTCTAAATAAAAATGCATATTAAATTATCTGCTGAGAGGCAAAACTTAGGGCTTAGCATTAGGCTTAATTGCTTGAGCACAAATTAAAAAATCAACACAGATTACGGTGCACAATAAAACACTGTCACAATATTCAGTGAGATTTTAGAGAAGTAAATCAACCTGAAACCAATAGTAAGGAAAAAGTAATTTAGAAAAATGAGGAAAGCATGCCATATACTGTATATCCTTGGACATACAGTATATGGCAGTGAGGTCTAGACCAACAAGTCTCCCACCGTAGAAAGCTGTCATGACAGTTTCTAGTTGCTGCAGCTCCCTGGACAAATCTGAACACAACTGTGTCATACATAAATATGAAGCAAAGTCTTCTGCCCCTGCTTCCAGCAAACATGAACAAAACAATTGGTGGCCTGATGCCAGAATGAAAAAACAAAGCACCTCAAAATCTGTCAGTCTGGCACACACAGTATGTGAAATAATTTAACCTCAATATGTTCCTGTATTTTTGTGAAATAATAGACCACTAGTTAGAAAAAGTGTGACAGTCACAGCTGCAAAACCTTTCCTATTTTCAATATTCATTGAATGTCAAAGAGCAATCAAAGGAGAAAGGAATAGTATACTTCTATAAAATGTACAGTTAGGTCCATGAATAATGGAATGAAGATACGTTTTTTTAGAATTTGTTGTCTGTACCCCACCACACTGAATTTGAAACATATCCTATCATATTATATATGGAATAGAGCTAACAATTACAAACAAGGATTTTCTTGGTACTTTGTAAAAATCATTTACAGTTAATGACTGCCTGAAGTCTGGAACCCAAATCTAAAGTTTTCTCCCTTCCTGATGCTTTGCCAGGCCTTTACTACAGCTGCCTTCAGCTGCTGCTTGTTTGTGGGTTTTTCTGCCTTCAGTCGTTTCTTCAATAAGTGAAAAGCAAGCTCTATTGTGTTGCAATAAGGTGACTGACTGGACAAGTGAAGAACATATTCAATTTCTTTACATTGAGAAGCTCTAGGGTAGCTTCTGCTGTATATTTTAGGTCCGCATCCTATCAGTTTTGTGGCATTTGGTTGAATCTGAGCAGAGAACCCTATATACTTCAAAATTCATTGTCCCATTTTTATGAGCAACCATCAGCTAACACCAGGTTCAGTTGGCAGCCATACATGTCCATTTCACGATACTGCCTCCACCATGTTTGAGAGATAATGTGATATAAGGAGCTGTTCTTTTTTTTCTTTCTTAATTTCTTTCTGTCTCCATTCTTTTCTCTTCCCATCATTCTGGTATAAGTTAAGCTTAAATTGAATCTAAGTTTAATCTGAGTGTTCTTGACTTGACTAGATGTTATGAAATGGTTCTTCTTCACTTTTCCTGTTACTGGGCTGCTAACTAATCCCATCTTTATCAGAATGTTCCAAACTGTTGTATTGGCCACTTTCAATGTTTTTGCTCTCTCCCTCTCTCTGATGTTTTTTTTGTTTGTTTTTCAGCCTAATGATAGTTTCCTTCACTTGCATAGACACATCTTTGGACATCATATTGAGAGTTTGAGAATGTAAATATAAGGTTCTTTAGCCACTGGAGGGAAATTTCCTGAACAAATACCTTGCGTCATTTCACATCAATGAAATAAAATGAAAACTGGCTTATTTTTTATTTTGCACTGGGTTTGACTGAAATAACTTTTCGCAACAATGACATTTCTGACCAATCACAGTGCAGTTTGTTGGAACGTGACTTTGATTAAGATATTACAGCATTTCATAATAAAAAAGACAGTACAAGTACAGTGTAGAGAATAACAAGTTACAATATTGTTTAGGAATGTGCACCAGTGAATATGAGGTAAAGCTATTGATGTATTTATCAAAGTAGTATTCAATTCAATTCAAGTTTATTTATATAGCGCCAAATCACAACAAAAGTCGTCTCAAGGCACTTTACAATGTAAGGTTTAAGACCTTACAATACAACTAAATAATAAGGAAAACCCAACAAATTCCCCTTGAGCAAGCACTAGGCAACAGTGGAAAGGAAAAACTCCCTTTTTAAGAAAGGAAGAAACCTCCAACAGAACCAGGCTCAAGGTGGGCGGCCATCTGCCTATTTAAATTATAATTTACACCAAACACACAGCCAGATGCTGTTCCGGATCAATTAGCTGAAATTGCTAAAGAAAGTCTTGACTTCATTCACATCTTGAGTGTTTCATTAAAAGTTCTGTGTGGTGGTTGTACATAGGACAAACTCCAAAAACTTTTCTTCATTATTTATAGACATAATTATAATTTTTCACTCAGTCCACAAATCTAAACTAAATGAAATAATACAAATGGTATCACTTTCTCCTACTTCAGTACAACAGGGTATTTTGAGGTGAAACTATTAAACCTTAATAAGCTCTTCACACAAAGTAAGCTTCACACAGGCCATAACATGGCTGTCTCACTGCAGATTTAATTTAAGAAGAAACATTTCAACATGTAATGAAAAGAATATAAATTTTTCATTAGCCTCTCACAATCAGAGCAGTATGTAGTTTCTGGACTTTAATAACCTCTATCTGAATATACTGTCTCTACCCCAGCTAATGAAAATGACTGAAGAACAAATTCACTGTGAAACCACTCAGAAGATCCGGAAAAGAAATATTTTTCTTACCCTCCACTTCACAAAATGATTTACAATGAATGTTAGTTATCACCTCTCAAAAAAGAGCAGTAAAGCAAACGCATGTGAAGAAGAAACGGTGAAGAAATCTAGAATATCAAATTTTGGTCTCAGATCAGATTGATACAGCCTGCTCTGCAGGTTTCTGCTCATATTTCCCATCATCTCTATGACCGTCAGCATTGGCAGGCTTTCAGGTTAAGCTTTTTTTTCCAGTTGGATTTTATACATTTGCATGATTTGAAGAAAGGTTGCCTAGTACTGATGCCAAATTTAAAACCAAGCCATGCATGGGACTGACTGTGCTCTGTGCCAAATACCATGAATTTAAACTTTTTTTAATTTAATGTGTGATGCGAATGTATAAAACTTGAACAGAATACGACTTAAATATCAAATTGATAAAAATAAAATACTGTGCAGCTTGACCTGAAACATCTGTAAACAACAACAAACTGAAAACTGAAACATGACTGGGAAGAAACTGTCTTACAGCACTAAGTAAATTTGAGTAAGACCATTTTTTGAGGAAGTCGGTGTAAGATTAGGACACACTGTAACAAAGGGATAAAAATAAACACTCTTTTTTAACTTACGTGTGTCGGAAATGTGGATTTTATGTCCTTGTTTCCCCACATACCTAACCTACCTAGCTTGAACACAATGTTACTTGCTTGTTAAAACAGTATATACAGTATAATTAGAGGAAACACGTATTTAATGTTGACTGACCCATTTTGCGTGTTTACAGTCCCACTGAAGCGATGTTTCTGTTTCTAATGAGGTCTAGTCAATTTTTCCGGGTATGTTTTATCTTCATAATGTGAGTGTTGTGAAACCACTTAGGACAGTAACAGATACTGAAATGTATACAAATAAACCTTCTCTAACCTGATGGATATTCAGTAGTGAGTAGGCTCCATCTACATATAAAGGCTGGTAAGGATTCAATCATCAATAAGCAGCTCGCTCTTTTTTATCTTCTCCCCACTGCCAGCACTGGTAATCTTGTTTATTTTCATCGTCTGTCATACATTTGCTGCAAGCTAAGAAAAATAAATAAACATAATACAATAGCTCTTACTTTCTTCTCCTACTTCATAAATTTGATTATTTATGAGTTTAGAAATTGAAAGAGTGAAATTATATCTTTGCAGTGGCATCACAAATCCAGCAGCTCTCACAGCTAAGTCCAACATAGAGATCTATTAGATAACAGAATTGCATAAATAATATGTTTAAATATTAAGCATGCACTCTAAAGTATACTACATATAATGACCCTAAGATGTCCTACATACCTGAAACAAAATGCAAACTAAGGTGCTGACCAGTGCTGGGAAACCCATCATATACTTGTCTTCATAAATATTTGTATTTGTAATCCAAAGAATCAATGTTTCAGGCATGTTCTCTTTGGGAACAAAGCTTGGAAACCTCTAACATCACAACATCCTCAGAACCAGCTAAACTGCAAAATTACATTTGGGTGCATCATAGTAGTATATAGAGATTTTTAAAACACGGCTAAAATCATCAGTGCACACCTACAAAAACCCCTAATACCAACATTTCTTTAACTCGAGTCACAAACACAAATAATACCTATAACAGCAACAATAATAATAATAATATTCTGACAGCAATGCAATAGAATATGCATTAGCGGAATTACATTGATAATACAGGAATAGCTACGTTTGAACATTTTTTAATTAAGCTAATGAAAATGGGATAGTGTGTGGTGTCAGCAAGCAGCAAGTAAAATTCACCACAATCTGCTCTACCATCTTATTGATATTGGCCAATACTGGCTTTTGATTTCTTTGCTATGGTCCATACATTAGCCCTGCCAAGGTTTTAAAAGAACCGTGAGTCATGGCACGCTTCAATCTGAGTCAGTCAGAGGAGTGAGCCAGAAATTAGGTCTGCCTGCCTGTCAAAAACTCCAAAAACAAACAGCATAGACTGAACTGTCCCCTTTACTCCGATACTTGACAATGGATAAACTAATTTCAGCTGTAAGCGTTAATTGCTACATGATCACATCAACTTCATGATGCCTACTGTAGAAGCTAAATTAGCTTAGATGTTAATGCTACTTCTAAGACTCCAAAATACATATTACAAAGTAAAACTTCTATAAACAACATTAGGAATCCTAATCCTTTCTATATTCTTTTGTAGGCATACAATCCCTGTGATTTATTCTAATCTAGTAAACTTATCAAGCAGATTTAATATTTTGAGATCCATTTTTTGTTCTGCCAATGGTTTCACATGGCTCAACTGATCTACAAGCAGCAGTCATGTACCAAGCAATGTGAATGTATAGAAGATGATGACTGTATAAAAACATACTTTTTAAGCTAATGTTAACTGATCTGTGAGCTATTTAACTCTTGGCTTTTATCATAAAGATCTGAGCTGAATCATGATTGTCCTCCTGAACCACCTAACATCTTTCTATAAACATATGTCACAGCCAAGCTTAACATACAGAGACAACTGAAACAGGGACACATCACAGAAAGGGCACTACAGCACAAAGTGAACAAGACGTGTTGATTCTCTGTTATTCTAATCTATTCATGTTTCTGAGTTACATACAGTCCTTTTGGTTGTTTTTCCAGTGAGACTGATGTTGGTTGTTGGCTGTTGTTGTTGCTACAGCCCACAAACCAGTCCATTCCTCCATATAGCAAAACTTATGAAAAGAGTAGGCCAAATCATTTCAAACAAATATGGGCGTAAGTTATGAAAAACTGTGCTGCAGCTACAGGCCAGACAAACTTAGAAACTTGACCTGTAAGACCAAAGGGGCAATGTTCTATTGTCAGACACCAGGACATCAATGAAAACTTAAACACTAAACCTTTTGTCTCTGTTTCCTTTGAAAGAGAACTGACAGATTCTCTGGAAAATAACAATTGTGAGTAAATGTGAATGCTGCTAGCATGTTATTTTTGTGTGTGTGTGTGTGTTTTGTGGTTAATAATATAGTTAAATCAGACCATTAGTTGTTTTATTTTGTTTGCTACAGTAAACAAACAACAACAGGTGAGATAGTTAAATCTGTAGCAAAGTGTAGGCTTTGCTCAGTATAAGAGTTAAATGCTGCTGTTGCTGTTAAGTGTCTTTTTTGTACATTTTGGTGACAGTAACACTGTGGCTTGTAATAAATATCCGATATGGCTGTAATAGTGTGACTTTAGCTCTTATCCCTACACACTACACTACTCTTTTCATTACACTTTATTTTCTGCCTCCACTAGTGGTACAGACACCACAAGATTTTAAGTAATATTGACCACTTTATTTCTTATTTCCATAAAATTCCTATGTCTGCATCTCCTTATGATAATTTCAATAAATAAGGATCGCCTTCTTCCTACAGAAGACATTAGGGGGACAATGCAAACACAAAACACAGAGGAGGCAGCAAGTCTTTCATAGTGATTTAAAAGACTTTGAAAGAAAATACAGTATCACAACACTTCTTAGAGTGATTGTTTTAAGATAACAGTCTATCTCATCCACCCTTCTCCAAAGCAATGGCACTTACACCCTACAAAAGAACTGAAGGGCTTTTAACATCTCAGACTGTCTATAAAAATCAACGCAATGGTCCAGTCCTTCTGCTCGGTCACTTTAATTATTGGGCTATTCTCTCAGTTTCTGTGTGACTTTTATTTGAAGATTCTCATTTAACATTATGAATAAAAAGCAGTTTAAGCTTCACACTGGCATTATGAAGAGTTAAGTTCAAATCTGGTGTTAGTGTTATGATGTTAAATAAGAGAGCTGCCCTTTAGCAACAGATTCACATGAAGTTAACATCTACAGCCCTTAATAATCACAATAGGAGCACAATCAGATTTTTGTCATATGAAATACATTTAAAAATGCACTTTCTTTGTTTATCTTTTATTTTGTAAACCTATTTCTTTCTGTACATGTTTATGTCCTTGGGGAAAGCCCAAGATGTTCTCCTGGGAATAATTCTTTCTCAGAGGGAATATCTATAAATATCAGCTGTTTACTAGTTTTCTACAGAACAGACTATTTACCTTTTGTTCAACCACTTCGATGGCAGTGTTGCAGTAAAATAAAAGTTCTACTTTAATGGAATCACACAGCAAGTTACCACTAAGAGTTCTTAGCTCTAGAAACGGGTCTATCTTTGTGAAGCTGATTTGATATAGTATACATTGCAAATTAGAGTAAAGTTAAGTTTTTCTCAGCACTCATTTGTTAGAAATTTGGGCTGCAGTTTTGATGACAATTAATAATGATGATTAGGATGTTACGTGTGGTATCAGAATTATCAGAAGTAATTATTTTATTGTTTCTGCATCTGAAGAATAACATACCTGTGTTATTATAGATACTGTACATGACATGTGTTGTGTTGTGATATATCTTTGGGTTTTCTCTTGATAAAGTTTTAGTTTGTGTGAATATTTATCCTCTCCAAAAACATTTCATTTATGAGCACAGAATCCAGTAATATGATGTGTTCTTGAACACATTCGCACCACGCAGTGAGTGACCTTATTTTAAAGTCTTATTTTGGGATAGATAGATTGCAGACATGCATTATTCCACAATACTGTGTTATATTTCACTTTGAGTTTGTCAGGCAGAAATATGCCTGCACTAATTTCAAGCAAAAACAGAAGAGTGGATACTATGAGTACATGCCCCAGTATTAGCAAATCCCCAAGCTCATATTTAGGTTACTCAAAACAAATGTCAAAAGAAAAGTTACTTTAAAAGATGTAGAAAATGACATAGAAAGTGTATCTGGGTCTTTGTGAATATGAGATCAACCAACATAAAATTAAAAAAATAAAATATATACGTAAACGCTGTACCTCTGGATCAGCAAATAAATAGTTTTTGTTATTTTATTGTATGTTTTATCTCTGAATTAGATGAAAACTTGGATGAAAAGTGTGTATGTGTGGCTAGAGTATGTGTGTCCATTAGTGTGACCTGAAGAGAGACCAACAGGACAGATCTGGGACACTCAGCCATCAGTAGCAAAGCAGCTAAAAACCAAAACCAGGTCAGACACTGATCCACTGAGAAACATTTCCATATGTAGCAGGTTGTCCTTCCTTAATTAAGCTCTCAGATATTATGCATATTTTATCATGGTCATTCATATTAATTTACACTGTAATTGTGGCTGTGGACACAATCACCTCCTTTGAGTCCACATTTAACTTAAGTGGAAAATTCCAGATCACTCAGTAACTGCAGTCAATAACAGAAGGAAACATGTTCACACGTACTGCAATGGGCAGCAGGGGAGATGGGAAAGAGGGTGACTCAGAGAAGCCAAAGTAATGCATTTAAATCCACTGTATTAAATTTCACAGCAATGATTTTCTACCTAATTTCCATGTATTAGTCACAGCAGTGTCATGTCCACAATACCCACAACACTAATAATCTCTGTGTTGCTTTAGCAACTTTCAGGAACTCCCACTATTGATATTTCTAATACTGCATCTCCGTACAGTGACACAATGAAGAGTTCAGCAAAGTGACCTCCTCATTTGCGTATTATTATGTATATGCATGCTAAAAAAATCATTGCTGGTAAAGTTTTGGTAAGCCAAAAGGCAAAATATGGTGGAGGTGGTCATATTTAAATGAATATATGTGTGTTTCACTGGTGTCTGTAAACGCAAGAGGAAATTAAATCCAGAGGAATTAAAGGTGACAGTGGAAGAGGCTACTAATCACTTTGATGAGCTACAGCAATGAATTGTCAGTTTTACAAGAAACGTTGTATGGAAAAAGCATTTAGTTTCATTCAGTGCATCCTGTCCAGACTGTTTTCGTGCACCCATGTGTATATATACATATATACATCTGCTCTCACACTGAATAAATTAAACATATGACTTACACTGATCAGGCATAACATTATGACCTCTGCAACTACTGGAGTATGTTATACTAAGAGGTGTCTCTAATGTTTTAGGCCCCTCATTCACCAAAACAGAGACACCTATAAATATAACATACTCTAGTACGGCTCCACTGTCCACAATGACCTTAATAATACACATGTAGTAGAATTATCACATTTCTGACAGTTTCAACTTAAAAACTGAAAAATTACAACTTTGTAAATGTAGAATGTAGAATAGTCATACTGGGTGGTGCAATCATACTGGAGTGCATTATATTAACAGCAGGTCATAATGTTTGGGCCACCAAATTTAAAATTAATGAAGGGGCCAAAACATTAGAAACCTCTTAATATAATGAGCTCGGATATGAATCCACCACCCACTATGGACCACGACTGGCTCTAAAGTGACCACTTTATGCTTAATTTAGGGTTTATACTTTCTTACTTTATTCTAGGGCTCCACTTATTCCACAAGATTTATGGTTTTCAAGTTTTAAAAAATGCAAATACATGTTATAATCCCTCTTAATGCAACAGCTCCTCTGGCCTTGAGACTGAAAAGACTTGTTCAAGCTTTTACCCCACACCACTCTGTTCTGGTTGGCCCACTCATGGAAAACGTCCAAAGGCTGAACCAAACAAAACAGCACATTACTGCTGTCTTTCATTGGCTTGGGATACTGTGTCAATAAACTGTAGAGAAAAAGGTCCAGCTTACATGAAAGCATGAACTAAACAATACACGTGTTTTTATAAGCACACTGCCCAAAAATAATAAATATGCAATCAGCAGAGGGTATTGCTGTTATTGTGCAACTTAGAACAAATTAATACAACACAGTAGCACAAATTTTTACGACGTGAAATGGCAGTACCTTTGTGTTACATCTTACAGACACAAATGTCTTTCACAAAAATGACTTATGTATAGGAATATAGTTTATTCTCTTATTGATTGGAGCACAGCTGTAGGTCTATTATATCATTTTTGTAGCTTTAGCTTAAGAGTAACACACAGTCCAACTGTGAGCACTCCACCCACCCAGATACAGGCACAGTTTGAACAACACTGTCCTTCAGTAACAACTTAACAGTAAAATCCTGTTTTGTAATAAGGCAGTTGTTTAGTCCCGTGAACAGATTCAAACGTTTAACAAAGTCTCTGGCTGGCCTGTAACAGTATCTAACGTTGTTTTGTGGTTTTGTCTGCGGGTAAAATAAAGCTGATTTTCCTTCACAGTCAAAAAAAATAATGATAAAAACACTTTCGCCAATCTGAATGCTCTGTGAACAAAGTGATAGTACTGTATATTTAGTGGGTGTAGCAGCTCAAAACAAATGGCCAGTTATAATTCACCAACGTTTGACAAAAAAAATCTCTTGAAAACGAAGCTTCTTAGCCAGACTAAAACCTGGGCCTTTCACTACCAGCCAGCATGCATACACATGTCCACCTCAAGCTTTGGGCCTCTGACTATGTGTATAGTGGACACCCAACTTCACAAAAATATACATGTAACATCACACGACAAAAAGCATAATATTTAAAATTTCAAAATCACATATTACATATTAAACTAAGATTTAAGCTGAGCAATACTCCCTTGTAGAAATGAATATGAAAACAGCCTTCCAGTATCGAACTCTGCACATAAATTATTCTAAACAGCATACTTCAAACACCCATGTGTTGAGTTGAGACCAGCATTAACAAAATAATAAAATAAAATATAATGAATACATTTAACGTTTTTAGATGCAGATGTGAATAAAAATAAACATACTGTGTACTCATATAAACAGTGACAATATAACTGGCCGAGAAATACGGACTCACCCTCCTTTGATGTAATCTAGGAAGGTATGATCTGACTCCACATTGAATGACAACAAGGACACCTGAGAAAATAAAACAGATTGTGTCAGGTTTGGTAATTAAGAAAATCAAATTCTACCAATCCACACATTAGCACTGACCTGTGAACTAACCACCCACAAAATGACTTATCTGTGCAGAATGATTTTGACACCTGGTCAGTGTGTGAGTTTTATAATCTCTGAGATCAGCATGACTACCCACTGATTGATGATTAGTGCAAAACATACTGTAACTAACCACAAAGTTTAAGAGTCACTGCATACAGCAAGACCAGCCTAAGTACTCAGGCAGTAAGAAAGCTGTGGTTCATTTATAAACATCCATCACCACTCTATACTAACAGAACAAAGAGGAGAGCTTCTTTATGTATTAATGTGGACTTGTTTATTCATTCTGTTTAAGGTCCTGAGAATGTTTTCCCCTCTGGTTAAATGTACCGTCTTGATCAAAAGCCCTGAGACTAGGAATGGAAGAAAAACTTAACAGAGCTGAACTGCCTCATGCAATCCACTTAGAGGTAACTACCGGAAGAGTACAAAAGCAAAGGAGGGTAGGGGTGTAAGTGCATCAGGAGGTTTGCTCTTATCTTACAACTCAGCCTCACCGTCCCAGAGTTGATGTATCTCTTTTTCTTTATTTTCTTCTTGGCATTCACCACCTGGTATGAAGGCAGAATAGAAAAGAATGGCAATGTAAACTTGCAGCACGATTCTTCTTATCCGCCTGTGGGCATGTAATAAAAACATCTTTGTCCTCCTACTCCATGTCTGTAAGGCTAATGGAGCATAGGGACTGAATCCAATAGTGAGAATGAGATAGCATTGATCATGCCTTCCAGGTCAAGACACAGATTACTCAGAGGGATTTTTATAACCAGTCCTGTGCTACACATTTCACACGCACATTACCAAGCCTGGGGATGGTGGAACATGTGTCTCATCTCTGTGTAAAACAATAAAACAAAATGACAACCACATGTAGACTGAATTGAATAGTATGAAGGCTCACAGTATGCAGAGTGTACAATAACAATCAATAATGTATACACAGAAATTCACAAATTTAGGGGTGATAAGCAAGGGGAACCTATTATGTCATTAGAGCTCCTACAGCTTCCTGCTGTAAATTAATGTTGCAAAACACATATGCAACAGCAAACCATCAAGGTAGAATATCTTTACTAGTGATTTAGAGGGTTTTGTGCACAAACATAAAGTACAAGCCTCGAGGACACTCTAGTAAAAGGCATTCCCCTCTTTCTTTCTCTTCTCTCCCTGGGCTCTGTTCCTCCATTCTGCTTCTGTGCTTTCTAAAGCTTCCCCTTCAACACAGATGATGCCTGCTAGCATCACGGCCACCACTCAGTCACACCAGGTTCACATTACGTCATGCACACATCGCCCCCAATTACACCAGCCTCTGTTAGCATTAGCCTGCTGTCATCTCAGCTCACAGAGCTAATGTTTGCAGGCTTTGTGCATGTCAGGTTGAGTACACAAGAAGAATCAAACACTGCAGCCTATGACCTATTCAAATTCTTTATTTGTCAACACTGGACAACTTCTTGTAGTTTTTGATCAAAGCCTGAAACAGTCTGAAGAGCACTGACCTGGCAGAGAATGTACTAAGAAATGGCTATAATTCATTCTCTAATTAAATGACAGAAAGGTTTGGTGAAGGTTAATAGATGCACCTTTTTCTGCCATGTCAGCTTTATCAAAGGGCACCTCTGGATGTCAGTCACATGTTCTTTCTTCTCCATCTTTCACTGGTTTTCCATGCTGTGTGTATCCCCCTCTACCCACCACCTTTTCCTGTACTCACTCTCTTATTGACCCTATTTCCTCTTTAAGCCAACTGCATGACTAATTCAGAGGCTAATGTAACATGGCAAGTGTTTTAATGAGCAGGGACCAATAGGAGTCTCCCAGCACCAACAGCAGCAACAGTAATACCCAGTTTGACCCTCCAAGGACCATCCAAAAAAAAACTAATCATCATTGTTCTGTTGTATTGCACTTTATATTCTCACCACAGAAGCTCCATTCCTCATCTGGTCTGCTGCACCACTTAACCTCTCCCATGCTTAATACCAGGTAGGGCAAGAAGAGACAGAGGAGGCTCGCTGTTAATCTCAAATGGTCACAACGTGGCTCAAACAGAAAAGACCTGGAGAGTTTTCTGTCATTAATCTTTGGATAACAAGACCTTGTGGAAACCAAAGGGCACAGTGATTTGTTCTTAAATCTTTTTAACATGGGCACCCAGAAATTAAGGTTTGTTTTTGTGCCCTAGCAGGATAACTTTTGTTCTAAAGGTGATTCCACAGTTTATTCATTGATAGTTTGCCTACAGCTCTGTCTTGCTACATTATGCTTTGTATCAAGTGTGGCTGCACAGAAATCTTGATTGAACAAACAGCTGTATTCCACCTTTGTAATTTGCTGGGAGATCAGATTTGCACAGTTAATTCTGGTAGTAGTTTAAGGAATGACCTTAATGTAGTCATTCACACCACACCTATGGAAAAAGTAACATACAACACTGCAACAACTATATCTGTTTTTACAAAAGACAATGTGATAACAGTATCGACTCTATTATCTCCACTCACCTCATAGACGTTTAACTGGTTCTGACCCCGACACAACTCTTTGTAGCTGGTGGTGAATTCACCGATGAAATCATGGCTGGAGGAGAGAGACAAAAAACAGCATCATATATTATTCCAGTTTTGTCATTAATTGGTGATGAAATTTAATAAAAAATAAGTAGAGACAAGCACAATGTGCTTTAGCTAATAACATACAAACAATTATTATCTTTTATGTCTTAATTGGACATACCCATTAAAAATCTAATGGAATTTTAATTGACTCCAACAATCTTTAGTTGTTACTCTGTGCTTTTTTTTTTTACCTCATTTGTCACTGCATTGTGCTTTTGGTGTCATTTTAACTGGGAACTCATTTCTAAGAAGAGTAGCAGTACTAAGTTGCCTACATTTATATAATAAGATCTTTGTGCAATTATAGATTGATCAATATCAAAAAATATTTCTGATTATTTTATAACCCTTTCCAACTATATTTAACTCAACAATTCTTAATTTCAGAAGAGATTTGTGACTAGCAAAATGTCTGTCTGTCTGTCTGTCTATGACTGTTAGGAAATGTAGTTGTGAGGTCAAAGTGCCTACAAACCATATCTCCCATCTTGTTTCATTGATTGGACTCCGTGGATGTAACTGTTACATATTAAATATTGACAAGAATAATTCAATATTTTGTGTGATTAGCTCAAATAGAATATAGATTAAATGTATAGATTTTGCATTAGATTTTTTTCTTGTGACTGTAAATGTAGTTGGCATAACAACCACTTATGCACAGTCATCATCTACTCAGGAGTACAGAAACATCAGCATGTATAAAAATAAAAAAAAATGTAATATACAGTACAAAGGAGTTCAAGGGGAAATTTAGATAGTGGGTAGCATGTGAAAAAGAATTATATCAATTATAATCACGAATGTACTGTTTGTGTGTGGGTTTCCATTACCTCCCATCTCTGTCCCAGTCATACACTTCTACTTTGATCATCCTGTAAAATAACAAAAGAGAGGTAAAACTGTATTGTTCATGTGGGTACATTTTTGTTTTTGTAAGTCACTACCTAGACTTAAAAGAGGGAAACTTCGCAGAGAGCATTTCTGAGATGACACAACACAAAACTAGTTATCAAAGATGCATTTTTTGAAGATCTAAGGTAACAAAAAAAAAGTTACCTCTTTGAAGCTACACTGTGCTACACACTAGGGTCAGTTCTCAAAAAATGACAAATGACAAATGTTAAACATTTAACCAAGAGTTGGACCAATAACTCGTTGTTTTTTGTTGTTTTCCATCAGTCTTGGTTCCAAACAAGCACAAAAAAGGGGGAACAAATTCAAACTTTTTAAATTGTGCCAGTAAAGTGGCATCAAAGACTTTAAATAATTGTTTATCAGTGAGGTTGTGTTTGTCACAGAAAAGAGAGCAGCTTGATAGAGTTGCCAGAACTTTGGGTAAATGATTTTCTCTGCACATGCCAAAGATGAAAAAACAAACCTCTTGGGAGAGAGCATATTTTTCAAGTTCCCAAAATAAGCAGAAATAAGAGGAAATAAAATAAGCATAAAAGAATTTACTGAGAATGAGGAAAGTGCTTCCTTTCTTCTACATGATCGGATGAAAGGATCAGCTACTAATAATGTGTGAGAGGGTCCAGTAGAGTGATGGAAGGCTGCCCTAAAATCCTGACCTGAACTTATTCTGTCTGTATGTAATGTATATCAACACTTCTCAAAAGTTTTTGGGTCTTGTTGAAGACACCACTGTATGTGAGTTATACTGTGAATCTGTGCTAAAACCAGATGATTTCTCCCTCTGCACACTTAAACAACAGATTTTCACATTTCAAAGACAACATTAGAAAACTATTAAATCTTCTTTATACCCTGGAATGACAGACTCAAACAAAATTCAAGTATTATGTCCAGTATGGCAGATGATTCCTCAGTGATCTGTATCTGTATACAAAGATATGGTATTTAACCAAAAAAGTGCTGTGCTCTTGCTATCAAAACCTCATAGGGAATAAGGAGTCTTTCAAGCTTCTACTCCAAATCTCTGACCCAATTAGGTTTTCCAGGCAGGTCAGCAAAGACAGATTTGAAGTGAACCTTTGTTGGCACCCAATGCGGTGGAGAGGGTGAGGTTTGACGTGTTGTTTGATGACTTTTGCATAGTCTCAAGGCTGTCTGCTTCTATACACTTTGTGGTTTTGCACTCACACTCAAACACAAACACACACACAGGAAGGCTTCATTGTTGTTCTAGCCACCTGTCAACCTCGATAGAAGAACAAGTACAGCCATTCTTCCTCCTCCTCTCACTTTTTCTGTCTCTCCTCTTATTATTTATTTTTCTGCCAAAATTCTTCCTGCTCCTCCAGGTGTCCCTTGAGGCTCCTTGCTCTGAAGAGATTCAGATAAGATAGGAGATCCCACTGAAGCAGCCAATCAGAAAGTGGATGTGCACTGAAAGGCTCTCGCTGGTTATGGGCAAATCAATGAATAGCCAGGTAAAGTAGCATGTAGATGTAGAGATAGGCCTGTAATGATTCTATTTTAGCAGCAGATTAAATAACGGTAGAAAATCAATAATGTCTAAATTTGATGCACCAAACCCATTTGAAATAAATACACCAGACAATAAAACTCTGCATGGTTTTGATTTCCACTGAACCACATTAGATCTGAGCGTGTGTGCAGAAGTCTTTCATGTACATCATCACTCATCCTACCTGTCATAGTCTCCATTGCAGAGCGCTCTGACAGGGATGGAGAAGGGTTGCCACACAGGGTTCAGTGTGTTCTTCACCACCTCAGTCTTGTGGCAAATCGTAAACCTGGAGGTGCAAATCGATACGATTCTAAAACATACATCTCTAAGAACAAAAACAATGATAAGATCTTACTCTGGGACCACGTCTGATAAATGTACCTGTCTGCAGCTGGGTGAAACCAGCAACCACACTTGGTTCCCATTCTCTTTCATTCACATTTTTCCTGTGTGGTTTTGATAAGCAGAAACAAGAAAACAAACTCACGTGCCATCCTCATTGCTTCTGTAGAACACCATGAAGGGGTCTGACTTTCCAAAAAAGTCCTTTTTATCAAGTTTGTTGGCACAGAATTGCATGGTGGCATAATCCTACGGAAATAAAAAGTCAGAGAGATGATAAGACAAAAAAGTAAAGCACATTGTAAGTCCATGCTCCTGCATCTCTTTGCCTCCCATTGTTTGTTTATACATGCTGTGTGCCAAGATATAAAAGCACTGAAGCACCAAATAAAAGCAAAGTGCTGACTGAATCCTAATAAGAGCAGTGAGAAACCAGCCAGTGGGCTCCAGCTTCCAAAACCTGCACATGTATTCATTACAATTGCTTTATTATGCAACTCCTGTATAACAACAGTGAATGGGACAAGGGATATCAATTTGAAAATACCTTGCTGTGTTGAATGTAATTATTGCAACAGAATGAGAGACCATATAAAGGCATAGACATGGTTTCTAAAACCCTGCATATACAGTGGGGTGGGGGCATGTGTACAAATAGGATCTGGAGGGTGTGAGTATAGCTAATGATACATTAGAAAGGTTGGTATTACCATAATTATACACATTCAGGCAGCATTTCAATGTGCACTGCCATTACAGGGACAATGAACATTCTCGACAACACTTGTAGTTCCAGATAGTCTCCCTGTGGTCAAAGTATAATGCACTGTATAATACAGATACAGAGGCTGTATAGTGAGAGAGGACAAAACATGCCCACACCAAAAAAGTGTTCACTGATGGACTTTGCTCTTAAACATACTGCATGCACAAGCCAAGTGTCTTATCATCATATCTCAAAGCATTAGATGTGACATCTAAGAAGACATTCAGACCTTTCAAATAGCAAAATGAAAAGTTGTTTTTACCCAGCCGGTCTCCCAGGCGTTTGGGTTTTGAGTTGCATCTATTAGATCTGAATCAGCGTGGTGCTGAGCAGATTCTCTATCGATTGCTTTGACCCACACTGTTTAGACTCAGTGTGGTATGCTGCCTCTGACTCTGCTCTTAATACCCACATCCCATCACTTCACAAGATGGCTTGAACACAGACATGACACAAACCTGCCTCTGTCATTAAGACAGCAGTTTAGAGAAACATAAATGCTACTACATATAAACACAGGAAAATAACTAACAGCTGAAAATTGAACACACGTGATTACCACTGTTTTTTCCATCATAGTTTATGTTTCTATTTCTATTTCCTACGGTCATTTTCAGTTATTACCTGTGTTTCTATCAACAACAGAGGTTGTTAAAGGAAGAATTTTATTTGTCCAATTTGTGTCGCTGGATATGGATAAACCATATTACATAGCCTGCCATTGTACTGTTTATAGTTGTACCATAAGAGTGCAGCGCCCTCACTGGATGGCTTTTCACTTGCCTTTGTCAATTTTCTACAGTAGCTTGTTTTGTGCATTTGAAAAAAACAACACACCATGTTAGAGGAGTTCATTTCACTCAGTGATCCAAATCCTTAAAAATAGAACTTTCCTATAACTGTCCAGCTTAGCCGTGACACGGCCTCTACAATTACACTATCAAGGCAGCATGATGCCTTAAGCCTTCATTAGGCACAGATAACACATATCCACTTCGGTGCCTAGCAGTGTTCTCTCATTAGGTGAGGAAAAAAGGCAGAACATTCATTCCAGCCACTGAGGTTTAGGAGCAGCAGGGGAATACTGAGTGCACTCTACATCCTTTTTCCCATGTATCTGCTCAACCAAGATATCGCTATATAGGGTAAGTGGCAAAGCACGGCAGACTGTCCCTTTCAGAAAGTGGGACTCTTCTTTCAAAGGAATATGAAGCAATGCAGTCAATGGTTGATTCAGATTACATAAGCCTATGGCATCCTCGCAAACAGTAGCAAATTACCAAATGAACCATGAGCAGAGGATTATATGAATCAGAAATTAACACAGTGCCTTTGTTTTCTTCACATTTATGTGTTTGTGTATTACGAATACACACTTCAGGTGAAGGCAAAGCAGTTTTACATATAAGAAATTGAAGACAGAATGAAAAGAAAGAAGAATCAAGATCACATCCAACTCAATATTAGTTTAAGGGAAATACATCTTACAATTCATAACATTAATGGTAACTGCATTAGAATAAGTCTGGTGAGTGTACAGTATACTGCACACATTATCAATTGTTTTTTGGGGGGGTAGGAAGTTTTTCCTTGTCCAAAACACAGGTGTAACAACAATATAGATTATAATGCCCAATTTGAAGCAAATTGAATTTGGGTAAATTAATTCCTATAATTGTATAAGTTAGATTGATTCAACTTAACCAGGAATATATTTCTGTACACTGAACCTCGCTTATGGTCTGCCTAATAAATGAACAGGAGAAATAAACTCACGGTTGTTTTTTGCTGTTATATTTAATGTGTTGTAGTTTATTTAGAGTAAATCACTGAGAAGGAACCAGCTGCTGTTCAGTACGTCATGCTGCATGTGACAAAAACAACGGAAGCCAATAGGGAGCCTTTAATGCATGCATAGAGTGTTGTTCTATTTAATGATACCTGGCAAATCTACCACAAAGGTGAGAGCCAACCTGTCCCTTAGTAAACAGTTACTGCAGAGTTTCCCCAGTCGATTCCCACTCTGCTGGTTTCAGTTTCCCAAACAAAAGTTGCAGTGTTTACCTCAGGAGAAGAAGCAACTGCTGCCTCCATTTGTGGTCACTGGTGGATTGTAGAATAAACACCATTCAGATGGATGGTCGCATTTCCAAACTGCTATAATTCACAGTTGTGGGACTCACTGATAGTAGTGTCTTCAAACTATTCATACTGTACTTTATTCAGATGAGAGGTATTTCTCCAGATGATCCCAGAAGAACTAAGCAAGGATACATGAGAGCATCCTTTGTGAAAGTCTTTTACTGGACCATCACATCCCTTTATTGAAAATCTGTTTGTGATTGGACGATACATCTTATCACACTCATTTGAAACTGCCTCACAACACCAGTGCAGTTGTATACTGACACACAATAATAGCATTAAAACAAAATTTTAATTTTATTTGTTCTCAGATTCATCGTGTAAAATATATATTTGTAGGTCTCAGTAGTAAAGTTGTACACCTTTCAAGTAAGGGAAACATGGATGCAATTAAGGGAACTGCTATGTATCCCAGGTATATGATCCCTCTCGCCGACTGCTTTCTGCCAACAAACAGCATCTGGTGATCCCTTCACCACACAGCAAGAAACTTCAAATTTCTATAACTCAGTGGTCCCACAATGGTTCTAAGCCGCAAAGAACCGAAGTCCTCCTGTGCACATACAACCATCGCTGACATAAAGCGGCCAATGATTCAGAGTTTATACAGACGCCTAACCTTGTTTCTAGAGGATGTGTGTAATTTGTGGCGTCTGTTTTGATGAAAAGATGGTAGTAATGATAGCAGTAAACTTAAGTAGCCTTGCAGTAGGTCTGGTGTGTGTAGTCTGTCAACAGCTTCTGACAGCTACATCATTCATTTCAAATGAGAACTCACACTTGCACCCTATCAGTTACGTGCCGTAGCACCAAACAAAAACAGAAAATTCAAAACAAAGGTTGGATGTAGTACAAAAACATGAAGTGGACTAGAACAGCTGAGACGCAACAAGTATGGTCACATTCATAGGCGTCATTAGTACACTTTTACTGGGGCACATGCCCCACAGTAAACAAATTCTCAATTTGTAGTACACTACATTCATTAAACTTATAATACACAGAAAAGAAACAGAATAAAATGCAAGGCAGTCAGTAACACAATCAACGCATGTGAAAGAAACACAGTAACAACACAGCCCCAGTAAAGCTTTATGTTTAGCAACACCCATGTTCCGATTTACACTTAATTCCTTAAAAATGTCTAAACTATTAGTTACTGCAGCTTTAACTGTTTCACTCGATTCATGGTTAAAGTCATTGTAAAGAGCACAGGTCCGGAGAGACATGTCAAGCCTGAGTCTGTGATAAAGGAAATGGTCATTTGTATCAGTAATGATCATTAGCATTTTCATTACAAAATCACTTCTTGAAGTGGTGCTTTGCAGTGATGATGGTAACTCCTATCATTGCAGATCCAGCGCATCTGATGACTCACAGCAGCCCCTGACTGTGAGCACTGACACCACAATGCAGCAAGACACCAATCAGCAGCAGTTATCATAGCAGTTTTATTATCAGCACGCTTTTTCTGTCTCACTCTAACAGGAGTCTGTTGTGTGTCAGAAAATGAATGACGCTATGGGTAAAACTTCAAAATCATCCTCAAAGTCATCTACAACTGCTTTTTACTCAACATGTTTGACAGAACATTACATAGCTTTGAATCATTAGATGCTTATTGTAAAACATTTCTACATTGGTTGATGCTCAGTGGCTTTATAGCCTCTGAGGGAGGCCAATCGTTCTGACCAATACATCTTGCTACTTTCATGCTCTACTGGCAGCAGTATAGTGTGATTATTTACTATCTTCATTTAGCAGTGCACAGAGCAAGCCAATGGGCATTAGTGGACACAGATTATTAGTGCAGACTTATGGATTAACACACCACACACAGGAGGAAATGGCTGTTTTAGTCATTAGAATGACCACAGGACCATTAAATAGCCATTCAAGCTCAAAGCATATTTACTATGTACACAATACGCAGACAAATGTACAGAGACACTATGTGTCCTTCATCTTTAAAGGGGGCAGTTATAATACAATAGATGATACTGAAGTCAAGGCTATTAAACAACCCACTTCACTTCACTGGGCTTGTGAACACTGCTAAACATGCATTACGCACCTCATACAACATGCACCATTTCCTCTACAGCATGTCACATTTAATTTCAGAGTAGCACGCTATAATCTATCAGCTACGTTCAATTAAGCTGTAATGTACAATTGTTAAAAGGCCTACTTCTAATTAGATCAGTGAACATGGCAAAACATCTATTCTGAAACCATCATAAAAATATCCTTGTCAAAACCTTTTGGACTTACCCTGCAGTTCCCCAGCTCCTCGGCAGACAAGATAATGGTCCCACATTTCTTCCCAGGTATACCACTGTGAAAACAAAATATATATAATTTACTTTTTGTTTGTGTATTGAATGGCATTGTGGGGCACTGTGTTATATTTACTCAAACCATAAAGTCAATAAAGGTGTACACACCTCTGATCTAAATTTCTCAATGGCTGCTGGTGATATGTTATTTTAGCAGCAGCTTCCAGGCTTCAGTTCAGACAAGGTGCAAGGTTTCAGTTTTACTTCACAATTCTGATTTATTACGTATCTCATATGCCACAAAGAATTTCCTCCAGAGACCATACCAGACACACAAATAATAATTACTATTTTTCTGCAGTCAGACTTTATATTTAGGCTTGTAATACCAGTGTATTTTCTACATAAAATTTGAGCTTTGACATTTTGACAGCTCTAATGAGCCATTATTTTGATTCAGCACTGTAAGTGAATCAAAAACAAGCTATAAATACTTTATCTTGAGTTTCACAGTACAATGGGGAATAAAACTGCTTAGACGCAGAAGTCGTCTGATCCTTGTTTGCCAGCAACACCTTGAGACTTTAAAGCTCCTCAGGTCTGCAGTGGTTTACCACTGATTCCAACTCCAATAGATGTTCAAGATATATCCCAGCACAAGAGAGGTTGACTGCATCTGTGTTTCTGCACAAACTCTTCAATAGCATGCCAGTCAAATGGCATTATCAAAAATCGAGACAGCGCTGCTCCAGAGTTTGTCCTAAATGTTATTTGGCTGCATTTTTTGAAGCAGAACGAAACTAGATTTTTTTATATCCAATCTTGCCAACGTTCAGCATCCAGAGCCCATTACCCCCAACACAGAGCATGACAGCATATCTAGCTTTCAATCATACAGTAGCCGTCCAGCTGCTGACACTCTAGTCATCTTACCAGATAGAAGGAAATTGCACAAAAGTCCTGCTGTGATATAAGTTGGAGATCAGTCATTAGAAGGTCAGCCATGCTGCAGATTCTCATCAAGCTGTGACAGTTCATTTGACATGCAGTAATACTGGATTCCCCTGTGAAATGTAAGGCAAGCTTTGACCACAGCAGCAGTAGCTTGCATTATTTACAAAGAAAATTTAAAGCACAATCCTACAACGCCTGAATTTACAGTAGTGGGTTGGCCAGGAGACCTGTGAAGAGACTGAGTGTGGTTTCCCTGTCTGGCAAAAGTGTTTATATTGTTTCAGTACATATAGTAGAGGGCAGTTTCATTAACCTTTCTTGGCCTCTCTAAGGTTTCCTTGACCCACATAACACATAGAGAGGGATGCTCCATAAAAGCAACTGCATCCCCTGATGTATCAACTTTGATCAATACCTTAATATAAATCCACTGACCAAAGGCATCAATCTGCAGCTGCTTTATATCAACTTTATATCAGTATTTGCAAGAGAACTATAACAGTCTCAGTCTTTAATGCGCAAAATGTAAAATGAAGCCCTCTTAGAGGGCGGGCACACTTCATTCCGGGCTCTGTCTTCAAGAACCACAGAGACCAATCTCAAGGTGAATTAACTGTCCTTGAATTATTGATGTTGCTTGCCTGCAGTATGATGATGCCTCAAAGAGCCCGTAAACCAATGAGGCCAGTAAACTCTGCACACTACACAGGTTAGGTTTCCTCCCTCAGACACGATAATGACCAATGCTCCTATCAAACTGGGAAATGAGACCGGTGATTGGTAAAATACCAGCTCCAGGCACATTAAGATGCAGTGCCCTGCTCTAATCTCTGCTGCTGAGACGAAAGCAGGTACTAAAAGGGCAATGGTTTTTAAATAAGGCATGCATTATTGAGTGCAGCATTTTCTCTGACAATGACTAGTTAACTTGGAGAGCAAGCAGGCACTGAATTGATAAATACAGTTCCTGTCACTTATCTGTAGCACTTGAGTTCCTTTTTACTGCCCAGACTGACAATTTTTTTTGCTAACGCTAACAGTTTCTGCACTGAAATGTGACTGCTGGTGATATAACAGGCGGCATGTAGCTCAGTTGGTAGAACAGTCATTTGGCAACCCCAGGGTTAGTGGTTCGACTCCCATTTCCTCCTGGCTACATGCTGAGGTGTCCTTGGACAAGATGCTAAAGCCCCAGTAGCACCATCGTACACAGCTATACAAAAAAACAACAATTTCCCTTACTTGTAAGTCGCTTTAGATAAAAGTGTCTGCCAAATGACAAAAAAAAAAAACATGTCCTGCATCAACAGGCCTTGTTCACTTAGCACTCATTCACTGACAGTTCCTCAGTGGCAAAATGCTTTGATGATGAAATTATGTGAAATGTGCTGCTGAAGTCCTCCTTCCTGCACTATATTCAAGGAACAAGGCCTACAGTCAGACTGCTGCGAGGAGCTGACAAGCATTAATCACTTGGTCATGTAAATGTGTCATATTTGCTTCCATTAATTCTGATGCTGCTCAAACATTTGACTATTCAGTTTAGTACAGTCAAACAATATCCAAGCATTTTGTGATGTTTAACAGTCTCCAGCAAACCAACTCAAGCTAGAACAAAAAATTGACAGCTCTGGTATTTCAGGGTACATCATGATATGCATACAAATATGAATACAGTGTACACTAAAATTCAGAGAACGTTTTTCATCTTTATGTTGCTTCATTATGTGTTTTTGTCACTATCTTCTTCATACTACCTTCTATTCCAGATATAAGTTAATCAAAAACTAAAATGATGTGTTAATGCCATCACTAGGTAGTGAAAGTGTTGCTGCAAGAGTGTGTTTGCAAATTGATCACTAAGGGCGTTGTTTAGTGTTGTATGGTCAACTTCAATTAGTTTATGTTGCTTCAGTCTACATCATTGTTCACTCTGCCATCAGACACTGGCCATGGGGAAGTGAACAAGGCATTGTTAAAACAGTACTGAAACACACTATGTTTTTAGTGACCCCCTGACCTTTTTTCAGGGGGTCTCCCCTATTGGGGAGAAATATCAAAGTCTATATTTACAGGCTATAACAAATCTTTTTGAAAAATAAAAAAAACACCTTAAACCCTCTTCAGTTGTCACCCTTAGGCAATATCGTCAACATGCAAAATGAAACTTGCCACAATGCCATTCCACATAATGAGAATGCACAATCAACCTCAAGTGTACTTGAAAAACATATAATTAAGCATTTCTAGTTGAGATGAATAAAAGCAAATAATAGTTGTAATGACATCTAAATTCAGAGATAAGGGCAGTCAATTGAATAGAGTTTTGATGAGGTGGTATTGTTCAGAAAGGACTGATGACTGCCTGCTACTATCCATTGCTTCTGTGCTTACACTGAATGATTAATGTGATATAATAATGACATTAGGGTTTCCAGCATTACAGCAAAGCAGCTGAGTAGTGACTGCACTCACCACCTGCTAAGTAGCTATAATACTTAACACCTTAACCAATTCTCTGTAATTTGTACAGTCACTTACAGGCTTCACTTGGCACCCAACAGACATGTTACCATATGGCCTTGACCGATCTAATGCCAGTATTGCTGCTGCCTGAAAATCTGAGTGGGCCTTATATTTATAGTCAGTCAGTGAGGCTACCGCCTCTGCTGTTCACCCTTTTCAACAAAAACCCAGAGGATCAAATAAGGCTTCATGAAGAAAACAAGCAAGCATAGACAGGACACAAACTGTGCCTTGGAGCTCAGTGGCCTCCTTTACTCAGAAAGAATTGAAAGGAAGAAGTACTGTCATGCTCTTAGCTCACTGTGAAACAGAGAGTTAGCCACAGCTGCCTTGACAGATCCCCGCTTTGATCAACTGAATGAAAAGAGATCAAGCAGCATATTTCAGCATCCCTACAATTACTTGGCCAAAGATTCTGATACTTGCTGTTCTTTAGAATACCAATAAGAATACTGGGTATTTCTTGCCAGGGGTGAACACGGTTGAGTTGTTTATTCCTCCAAAAAACAAGTATCAATGATAATGGTGCATGACATTTTACATTATACATATTCAGGCTCAAAGTATGGCCTATCAAGAGACAGCTGCTGTCATGAAATGGTGATTCACAATGCCTGTATTCTCCATTACCAATCAGTAATGTGGGGCGGATGGAGGTTGGTAAGATTAAAGTCCGGAGAGAAAGAAGGAAGCAATTGTTGATGCTGTTCACATTAGGTCATTAGGATGAGAAATGGTCTTGATATTTAACAATGCTGCAACGTCTCACGCATATTAGAGTGGGAAAGGGCTATCTGCTCAACAATATGAGTGAGAGCCCTAAAAGAAGAAAGTTATTTTTACACACTGCGTGCTATTAGAGAGTGGGTCTACATATTCTCCTAGCAGGCAGAATTACTGCAGTCTTATTGTGTAAAGAAGGCACAACTAATTTTACACCTAAATAAGAATAAGCAAATTAAAACATTATTTGGTAGATATGACCAAGGTGAGAAATACAACAAGAGATAGGATAATTTTTACTGCACAAAATAATGATTTCACTGAAACTGTCCAGATCAGTGAATCCAGTGAGTCTGGTTGACAAGGGGATTGGGGTAAATAAACAAATCTGACTAGTGTGAGTTGAGTCAAAGACCAACAGAGATGGACAGATAATTTGGCTTTGTGCCTGTATAAATGTTTGGGGCAGTGGGCAGATCACATTTGAACAGAATTAGACAAGGTTGCCAAAACTCAATGTGGGTTCATTGGGATTATACCACTAATCCCCTTGATCTTCATACACCGATAAACAGCTATAATCCCTCACCTCACCGGGATTAAAAAAAGAGGATGAGAAGTGCACCAGCTAATTCAAAAGGACACCAGAACACCTACTTTGACTCTCAGAAAGGGAAACAGAGGGTGTTTGTGTTTAAAGCACGTAGCTACAGGCAACCTGTGCTAAGCTCTTAGAAGATTTGTTAGAATAAGTACGAAGCAAGTAAATAGGGCAAAAAATGTGGAGCACAAAAATGTCAGAAGGATATATAAAACACCCAGGAGAAAAGAATTTTGTTTTTCTACCAATGGAAACAAGGTGCAAGGCATGTGATCACATTCTCGCCAACATGTCATTCTTTTTTTCTTTTGTTAAAGTTATTTAAGTAAGTTTTTTTGTATAATCAGAGCTGAAAACATCTTTATCATCTAATGTGTGTGGAGAGTTGTGAAACCGTATCTTAATCTCTATGTAGTCAGATTTGTCAGCGTGTATAACTGCACTGTACTGTGCACAAATGCAATTAAGGTTCGTGCAAGTGCAAATAAACGCACTGAATGTAAATTGAGCTTAAATTACTTGAATGATTCTTTATGGTAGCCTCGCAAATGATTAACAATTAATTGTTGTTAGACTTCTACCACGCCTAAGATCTTCGGTGTGCGTGAAGATCGGTCTGTTCGAGGGTACTCTTTGTCCTTACCGTTGGCTCAAAGGCATTCAGAGCATACTGTTCTGCTCATAATGTGCCTCATTAGCTCTACAGCATGCAGCCAACAAATATCAGAAGCACTGTGATCTGAATCTTGACCTGCCATTATACAATGTTTAAACTTACAGTTACGCTGTATATTAAATAATGTGTCTATGTGCTCTTTTTTTTTTCCTTGTTCCACTTCCACAATTTACATAATTATAGAACCATGCTTGCACTTTTCAAGTGATACTGAACTTGTGTGAAGACGCTTAACAACTTTTTCTTTTGCACACTTGAAACTATGTAAATAAGTTCACCTCTTAGCTACATGTGAGCCTGCAGTCTTGGCACATGCATGATATGCCAACTCTGCGGTGTTTAAAAAGTTTTTCTGTGAAAAAGAGCATTGCTAACCAATACCTACAGTACAAAGCCTACAAAGCTAGCCTTTGACTGGCAGGTAAATGCTACTTGTTATGGTTAGCTAATGAGCAGCTCTAAGCCCAATGCCATTTCTCAATCTTACCTCTTTCCCTACCCCTACTCCTACACCTTGCCCTTTGAAACAGAGTGGTAATGGGTAGGGCTGAAAATATTCTAAGAAATAAGACTACCTGAAACCCTGCTGCTGTCCCTCACCTGTTAGATGCTTTGGATAGTGTGAAGGGTCTGCCAAATGACTAATAATGGAAAGTTAACGCTGGAAAACCTAGCAATTTTTATCTAATGAAGAGTATGACCGTAAATCTGTGGATACAAGATTAAATATAACATAAAACAATGGTTGCAATTCAATGGTTTCAATTAAAAAAAAAATTATATTTATGGGTCTCTTTGCTCATATGTGCAGCCATACTGTAAATGCATCTGGTGTATGCTGTGAAATCCTCATACCCATTTGTTTGAAGTGTGGTCCTGAAAAATCTTCATTTCAAGGGCTATGTAGCCCTCTGCCTCAGCCCTACCCCTCCTTCCAAAAGAGAATCGGGACACCCCTACCCTCACATGAATGCGCAAAACCGAGGGGTAGGGCTAAGAGGGAGAAATGGGGTTTAGGCCTTAGTCTAGTGCTACTTGTTAATATTATTGTCAACTGTACTGCAACTGTGTCTGCATTTATGATCAGTAACCCTTAGATAGATGAGTGCAAACATTTTCATATTCCTTTACACACTCACAAATTCTATTTGAATTAATTAACATTTACAGTTTTACACATTTAAAAATTCTCAGTACAAACGCAAATCTGAATACAGACTTGTATACTTATTTTACACATAGAGTTAGATACGGTTTCACAACTCTTCCTACACATATGCAAATACTTATATAATGACCATAATTACAGCCTCAGTGAATAAAACTAATCCTGCCCATCCATTACCATTATCTACTGTCTATCCCTGTACCTCCGGGGGGGGTAAACCCTGGACAGATCGACCAATCTTGGGACTGACGTATACATACAAACGCTAACCACTGTGCTGCCCTTGTCTAAGCCTGTCATTTACAAGAATTCTGGTTTCTCTTTTGTGCTTTTTAATTATGAACAGTAAATTACCAATGCATTAAATTTGTGTAGTGATGTTTTGGGTACATAAATTATGGCACTGACTAACCACTATAACAACATTTCCTGTAGTGAGATTCAAAATAAATTAGGCATTTATCACCCAACTGCAAGCTAAAACCGCTTGTATCTCCAGAGGACTAAATAAGCCCCTTTCAAATGTCCCCCAGCAAGAACAGAACATCCCTCTTCATCAGAGGCCAAAACAGACGCCCAGTGCTCTGTGTTATTGCACACAGGATGTGAGCTGCATTATATCCCACTTTTCAACTGCAGGCATGTGATATCAAATCCCAGTTGATTCCCCTATCCCTTCTCCCTGCTTGCATGGCACCTTTTGCCCTCACCTCATGTGGGAAGCGACTAATGGAATTCATATCCATTACTCAATGGGGTTACCCTGGCCTCTTATGTGGTGGTTACTGCTGACTATGGATTGCAATCAGTGTGCTGACAGATTGTTTTCAGCTGCTGAATAGATTAGCAAAATTGGAGTGTTAAACTAGGGCAGGAGAGTGCTCGTTCAGAGGCTCTGATGATGCTTTCTCACCTTTCCAGTAGATGACAGCCTATTGCTAAAATGAGCACTGTTTACCCTAAGAGCAAAACAAATCAGCTAAGTTAATCTGTAGGGTAAAAAACTTCTACTTTCCCTGTACCTGAGGCCTTCATTATTAGTATAAAGATGAAAACCTATTGCTTTATCTACAGAGCTGTAAAAAACAAGACCATTGTTCACTTAATAAGTAGTTTCCTTTCATGGCAAAGAAGGGACTTTTCTGTGGCAACAATTCTTGAAGAGTAATAACAATAAGAGAAGGGCATACAAAAAACATTTTGCTGCAAGAACTGTGCTGCCAAAAGAAGAGAATTTTGCCTCTTATGAAACCAAAATGGTACAGAATAAGTCCAGGCGTCATCGGACAAAAAAGTTTCTTGTACAATCAGCACAGCTGGGCTTTTCCACACATAAATGGGTATACAGATTATTAGAGACGGTCCCTGTTAGTTCTCAGCCTTGGGGAATAAATTTGCATTTAGCAAACCAGCAGAATGCACTAATTATGTGACGTCCCAAGACAGAGAATGTTTATTACTGTAAGCCAGCTAAAACACCTCAACCCACCATTATGTAATACAGGCAAACATGAGTCTAAATTGGAAACGAAACACTGCGCCCCTCTCCACTGACAGTATCAAAAGTACCTAGCCTAAGGATTCTCAGTTTCACCAAAAAATGTACTTCTCTCACTCCCACTCATTATTTAAATGTGCAGCATAAGTTTTTTAATCTCAGAGGACTTACCGCTGTGTAGCCCTGAGTCAGTCAGTCAACTACATTAACCAACAACTTTAAAAGAACTGTGAGTCTCTGAAGTCAAGATAAGACAAGAGATACCGCAAGTTTTTCTGGGTAAATGTCTGGTTAGTCACACAGCAATGCTGCTAGCTAATGCTGCATTTGACAATTTTATACAAAATCCATCCATCCATTTTCTGAACTGCTTAGTCCCCGTAGCTGGAGCCTATCCCAGCCGGCATACGGGCAAGAGGCGGGGTACACCCTGGACAGATCAACAGTCTATCGCAGGGCCAATTTTATACAAAATTCAAAAGTTAATTTTGATTGTTGTGTTGTCTAGTGTGTAGAGTTTTAATTAGGTTATCTCATTTATTTATCTCATACTTCATATATCTTGCAAGCACAGCAGCCATGGGGCTTCACTGTTTTAGTAAATGTGATGTATGTGTATGGTGTGTATGAGTGTATCTGATGGACTACAATTCGGTAATGTTTTTCTGTTTGTTTTGTTTTTTGTCTTAAATAAATTGTAGTTTTTTCTTTATATACTGATGTATCAGTATTAAAAACGGAACTTTTGTATGTGCAATAAGTGTAACATAAACTAAAATACAGTCTCATGTTTAACAAATATCAAACGTACATAGCATTTATTGCACTGCTATTGTTTTGGTTTGTAATACACTGTTCTGTTGTTGCTGTATTTAATAATCAGCCTAAAACTTTTTGGAAGAAAAAATATCCTTTAAGATATATAAAATCAGTTATAATGATACAATGATGTGCAGTCCTCATTGGGAGGGGCGCTTGAGGCAGGATAATAAAATAATTTAAGTCTTTACTATAATTCCAATATTGAAATTTTATTAATTAATTTGATGCAATGTTGTGTTCCAAAACTAAAAACCTTTTCAGATGACTTGTTTTGGGAAAGAAATTAATCAGTCAATTAAAGTACAGTTGATCTGATGAGTTAAGACCGAAGCTTCATTTTTAAAACAACATTATCAATCATCACTCTGTTCACTGTTTATCTCTGAACATCTGCTCTGGTTTAAGCAGTTATCATTTACTATGTACACCAGTCATCATGTCAATCAAAGCTTAATCTTGAAAAATCACAGTTGATTGTTCTAACTTAATGTTCCCTGAGGCCTTGTCACGCAGCTGAATGTGACAGATCCACCATGGAGCCATTTGGAGCTGCCGTCTGTACCAACAAACAAAGTGAGATGGACTTTTTGTTTACTTTTCTCTGAGCACTTTTCATTGCTTTATTGATTTTGGCAGCTTTAGCATGAATAAAGCAGCAAAACAAAAGGAGGTGAGCCCAGCAAATGAATGTCTTAATATTATATATTTAAAACTAGAGGAATTACCATCACAAAGCAGGTTGGACATTGGTGTGGCCTACGATACAATGAATGAATTAGCACACCAATAGTTAAAAGCAAAGCTGAAAGTAAAAAGGCCAGTGAATGTAATCGAGCCCCTTTTCATTTTGATCAAATATTGGCTCTGCTTTTATCAAATCAGGTTTTAATCAAATTATGTCTTTATCAAAATATGTAAAAATTTATAATTTTAACTACACTTTGATCTTCTTTCGTTTCATCATTTTATCTTTGAGTTCCACCCTGAGCTCACTTAATTACTTAATAAGTGTGGCCTTTGACTTTAAAGCTCTGCATACAGAGTACCCCTGTGTATTTAACTTGTTAAACCACATAATATACAGTATGACATACACTGAACTACAGCACATATCCCACTAATAACAGAACTAAAGGCATAAAATGAAAACTACATTTGGCTTTTGCAGTATTTATACATGCAGGGTACATTCTGGCACTGCATAACTTTGAGTTAATTTTCATTTAAATAGAGTAAATTGTAGTTACTCTGTGTATAGGCTTTGTGTATCACATTACAAAAATTACCAAAAGCTAATTGTCTAGCTGGAGATCATATATTTTGTCACAACTGCAATCAGAAATGTAGCTGATGTCTTATATAAGATGCAGATGACAGATGGAGCTTTGCAAATGTGTAAAAATCTTCTACTACATTACCACTATATACGCATTGTTGAAGAAACAACTGAAACACAAAGTTGTTGATGAGTTTATATTATTTTCTACATTTCTACAAATCCCTGTTGTGTCTTGGCTCTCATGCATGTACAGAAAATATCCATGACAGTCATTGCGTAGTTGTGCTTACAGTTCATTTCCTGCATCAAGCATTAAGCAGGAACGGAACAGTCACAGTAGGATAATGGGTTTAACATGGTAATGTTGTGCAGCACTCATATACTATAGTATGTGGTGTAATTCACCATACCAACAGAAAAGGTTACCGCTGTTTGTATAATGAACTATGTCATGATGTTACCAGTCACATTATCTATACCAAGAAGGGTATGCCAGAACTAACATGTCATTTCACATGCATCAGTCATTAAGCTTCACATTTCTGCAGCTACAAATAACCGTGACACATGCGTCATTATTAACAGAGAGATTTGTACCACTTTGTCAGTTCAGTGTTCCTTTGCGTGTCTGCCATAATAAAGGTGCATGGGAAAAGCCATACATTTCATCTGACCTGTTATTTTCCCAAAGACAAATAAGTCTGTGGAAATTTGTTCTGAAGCGAACGCAAGAATATTACACTTGTCCCAGGTGCACAGCACATATAAATTCAGAAGTGACGTACGTACATTATTGAGCATAGCAGGCTATGTTTCTGCTAACATGAAGGGGAAAGGAGTTTTTGAGCACAATGTATTCATCGCAATGTGGGTACAAGTAATCCCACAACATGAATAATTACTGCACATACCACCACCACAAAATTCAGTCCTCATATCTATTACAAGAAAACAAAGTAGTAATACTGTATACAATTGT
>OMLM01010209.1:6943-21751 GCA_900302695.1 Helostoma temminkii | reverse complement strand
AATTATAGAGAGCCTACTATCTATTTTATTAGATCTTACAAGTTGATTTTGTTTAACGTAGCTTTCGTAGTTCGTGCTGAATCCGTTGTGCTGGTTCTACTCATCCCAGCAGCGACGATCGATTGCTTTAGGCTGCCGATTAACCCGGAAGTTTCTGTTTCTGTTTACAGCGACCGAACACGAGCAACAGACGAATGCAAGCTAGCTACTAGCTGCTAGTTAAACAAAAATGACAGAAACTCAAAACGGGGCTGCGTTTGACGCCATTTCAGTTCATAATTTCTCGGAGAAGATTTTAGAGCAGGTTGTACATTTCCACGTTATGAAGCTCAGCGGCGGGTTTTTCCTCTGGGTCGGTTCGACTCCAGTCCTGTCCAACCTGGCGGTCTCAATGAGCAGCAAATATGTAAGTGTAACTTGTAAGAAAACTGTTGGATGTTATGTATGTGTGAAGTTTCTCATCTGTTTGTGGGGCTGGAGGGATGAACCCAAATAAAACTGGTCCTTCTGACACCAGACGTTTCCATTTAATGCAAATGTTGTAATATAATTTATTTAAGGTTCTAACAAAACCTAAAGTCAAATCTGTATTGTACCTTTTATGACACCCCCAGTTTTCATTGGTGCACACATCTCTTCGGGTTCACTGTAAATTATAATTAGTTAACCTTACTTAAAAAAACAAGGAAACAGATTTTTAAAAAAACCTAAGTAAGGTTAACTAAAATCATATGTTGTACTAACAAAAGTTTATTGAGTTTGAATAACTTGATATTTTTTCACTTGTGATTTTGTACAAACTACTCTGAATTACTATTTCACACAACTAAAGGTTTTGTAGTTAAATGTTCTCTTTATTTAAGTTGGACCACCAAACGTGACATTTCTGGTGATTTAGAATTACTGATAATTACTTGATCATCATCAGGTTTATTATTAAAACCATGCAAACCGATCAACTTAAACACACCAAGTACATGTTACTTATGAAACTTAACACTTTAGTGCTGCTAAACTTTTCACACTACATTTAGTTATGCTTCCCATACTACACTCTTTCTCTCTCTGTTGTGCTCCACCAGTAGTGCCCTGTGTTCTTAGTGTTGATTAGCTGTAGTTATAAAATGAGCATCACTGCTAAAGCACTAAACAAACTGACAGTCTCACACGTTTTATCCTCCGTTTCTCATTTGCAAAAGCCACCCAAGCTTGTTTCAGCAGCAGGTGGAGACAGGAACATCAGTGTTTTTGGGTCGTTGAGGCAGTGGGTATGACCCCGCCAAGGTGTTTGATCCTGCTCATACTGGATTACAAATTGTATAGTTTTCTAGATTTGGCACTGTTTGCTGAATTACTGCCTCCCACTTGTCTATTAGAGTAAAAGTTGTCTTTGTTGCAGGTGTACGTGATTGTTTTAAGTTAGCCTCAAAACAGTTAGTAAATGTTTTGGGGTTTTTTCCTCCTAGTAGTAAGAAGTAGATATTGTTGCTAACCAAGTAATGGTAACTAATGCATTTAAGTTGGGAAAGCTATTAGAATTTACAGTGGGTACGTGGTAGGTAGTTTGTTCCAAACCTTTGCTGATTTAGTCTCTTCATTTAATCCCAGTCTATGTATGTTTGTGCTCATAGTCACACTTTTTCGTTTTCATTTAGGAACAATCACCCTCAAGAAAGTTGGGACAGAATTTAGAGTTGAGTTCAGAGTTGGGCATGTTTACCACTGTGTTAGTTCACCTTTCTTTTTAATTACACTTGTTAATCATTGGGGGTCTCAGGATGCTTATAGTATTTTTTATGTCTGATTCTTCTTGTCATGGTGCACCACACATGTTCAGTAGGAGACTGGTCTGGACTGTCGGCAGGGTGGTGAAGCAAACGTACTCTTTGAAGCCATGTTTTTAGAGTCTGCAGAGTGAAGGGTGGCATTGTCCTGCTGAAATGTCCCATGACTCTCTGGGAAAAGCGTTTGATGGCAGCATAGTTCATATGTTTAGTATTGACCCCTGTGTTGATGGTGCCTACACATATGAGTTTTTCCTCATACGTGTGAAGGGTTTTGTTGCTCCTCCATACCATGACAGATAGTCTTTTTCATCATGTCTGAAATGTGGAACTGTCGGTCCACTGTCTTTCGGTCCTTCTCACATGAACTTGGGCCTCAGAATTGACTGCGTTTCTGCACAGAATTTATGCATGGCTTCCTTTCTAAATAATAGAGATCCAGATTGTACTTCTGGATGCAGTGGTGGTCTCTGTTAAGTTTTCAAATGTACTTCCAAGCCTGTGTGGCAATAGCCATCACAGTTGGGTGACAGTTTTTCATGCAGTGCTATCTGCAGACTTGTAGGTCACACATATTCATCACAGTTTTTGCCTTTATGCACATACATTTACCAAAAATGTTCTAGTATTTATCTCTTTGAAAAGCAGATCAATACAGACTTGTTTAGACATGCTTTTATTTTTATTTTTCTTTACATGCGTATTTAATGTCTTTCACTCAAGCCTTTGATTTGATTTCTATTTTTATTGTGAAGAAACTTTGTGACATTTGCGTTTGAAAGCTGATATATTAAAGTTTACTGTGTTTCTCTGGTGTTACCTATCAGTCAGCAAAGCTGCAAAAAGACTAACAACTATTACACTTGTGTTTTGTCTGCAGGATTCTATGCCATTATCGACATTAGTGATTGGGGATCCATCCGATACTACTCCAAATTCCTTGGCACAGAGATTAGGTAATGTAGGACTTAGATTTTTTCTCTATAGCAAGTAGTAACCTACAAGAAGCCCCTGTTTAGCCTCAAAACTGGCTCACTAACCCATAAAACTATAACATAGGTTTCCTGGAAAGATTTTCAGTCATCTAGATTATGGTTCCATCCAGAAGGCTTCGTCAGTTCTTTGGATGGAAGCCTTCTGGATGGAAGACAAAGCGTCTTTAGGTAATTACGTTGAGGTTACAGATATTGAGCTTTGAGTCTCTGCAAGTTTCTTAACAAGTTAAAAGATTTTAGTGAAATTGTGTACTGTAGCAAACTATTTTATGTTGGGTCTAAACTAAAAGTGAAAGTTTCTGTTTTGCAGCAAAGAAAACCAAAAGGCAAGTATTTGTGAGTTACAGTCTTCCGGTGACGGACTCCAACCTCAGTCTCTTGGTGGAAAACAGAATCAAAAAGGAGCTTGATCTTCATCCTGAATACTTTTAATCCTAAAGAGCATCTCTAAGGACATCCATGAAGCAGCACAACAAACAGCATCCAGATGCTGTAGTGATAACTCCAGCCACAACAGTCACATCAAGTGTTCTTTTATTGACATAATAAATTAAGTGGTTTATTATCAAAACATGTAGGCCTATGGCTTTTTGTACAAATGCATCATATTAAAAAAATAAAACTTAGAAAACAGCATTAGCGGTTGAGTTCATTTTTCTCCTAGTGTTTAACTGTTGAAAACATACAAACTACCAAACTATACCGAGTGTTCAAAATAGTACTAAATATGACATAGAAATTGAGGATGTTTCCATCTCTGGATTCAGATATATTTGGACAAAATGGCTCATGGGAAGGTTTATCAATTCAGTGTGCTTATATTCTAAAAAAGTCAGGTCGACAATCCAAACATTATGAATTAATGGCACATGTATACATACCTTACATTGCTATGCAGTCCTAAGGAATACTTACATAGTAAAGTGTGTAAATGTACACTAATCACAGCTAGACCAGATCTATGCACAGGTCTATAGTGCGCTATTCTAATCTTCACAAATGTTTATTTCAAAAAACTGTAAACTATTGTGCTTTCTGGCTAGAGTTACACATCCTAGGAGCAGGATTACAACATTACCACGGTACAGAGAACAAGGAGTGAGAGTCCGAGTGGAAATATTTGCTAATAAAGGAGGTATTTCAAGCAACAAAATTGGCAGCATGACAAAATAAATACTGCTTTTTTTCTTAAATTACATTCTCTGTAATGTTAAAAGAACAGAGCCAACATGATAAAGCCATTTAAATGCTGAGATGCATCATAAGACGGGTCACTCTATGTCCGTTCAACTCTCAGATTTGCTTAGTCTCTATAGGCGACTGCACATATGCAGCCTGACAAGGTCTCCGGCTGTACATCACATCACACAACCATCATGCACCCACGCCAACAGTAGTAATGCTCATTTAAAAATCAGTGTTTACACTGTCCTCAGCTCTGAGGATAAAGTGCCACATTGGATTTCTAGTAGAGGGACGACAAATAAAGAAGAAAAAACATGTAAAACCATTTGTGTCTTTTCATGCAAAAAAGAGTGGTAGTGGTTTAGCCAGTCCCTGGATCTCCAATGTCTTGGCTCAAAATCACAAACACTTGATTGTGTCTTTGACATTTAGTGCAAAATAACTTACAAAGAAGTAAATGATGCAGTGAAATCCTCTTTCAACGAGTCAAAAGTACAAACAGAAAACTCAAACTATATCAGAAGCAACTCTGCTATACTTTGCCTCTTCGCTTGCTCCGTCTGCTTGTTTTACCTGTAAATCAGTCTTGGCAGTGCAAGGAAATCACCAACACAACTGAAGACTTTCATATTACAGAATACACACTGACTTCAGATAAAATTTTTGGCAACTCCTGAATGAATCATAATCACTACAAACTACACAAAAATTACTATTGTCACCATCTCAGCCACTGCTGTAGGGTTCATCTGGTTGTGAACAATTTTTTCCCTTTAAAGATTTTTTCACAAGTTCATTGACTATTCAGTCAGGTTAACAGGGGAGCAGTTAATAGCAGTAAAATAGACTATTGCTGTGTTGCTCACACCCCATTGGCTATGGCACTGTTTCCTATAACCTCCCCACCGGTCGCGAGGGCGTATGAAGCTGGTACCGCTGCCAGAGCGGTGGCTGCCGCCACTGTAGCACCTCCGGTGGTTGTGAGATGTAACGGTGTGTCATGTACACGGGAGTAGTCCCTGTCGCACTTGGCAAGAAGGAGGTGCTGCTCTCCTGGGTGGAGTAGGATCTGACGAGTAAAGGTTTCTCCGTCAGCCAGGCTCTCGGGCAGGGGCTGGCCCCTCGTCTCAGGCAGCAGCAGCAGGCAGATGATGCACAGAAGGGTGCAACAAGCAAAGATAACGTGATGCAGAAAGTAGCCCTTCTGGTTGTGAAGCTCCATAATGGGTGCAGTGAGCATGCCGAAACCAGCGCTAGCCAGGACCAGGCCCAGCCCTCCACCCCTGCACAAGGAGAAAGAAACAGCAGATTCATTACCACGCTATTACAACTGAAGGCATCAGTACGTTTGAAACAACATGACTGTCAGATTGTCAAACAGCATCTAAAGCCTCACTTCTTTCCCAACTTTAGAACTAGTGAACTGTGTCCAACTGCCAATACTAAACAGATACCTGCTTCAATTAAGTTCAGTGTACTTATATAGCTCCAAATAACAACAACTATACAAAATACAGCTATAGAATTATGTAGAAAGCCCAACAAATCCCACTGAGCACAACTAGGCAACAGTGGAGAGGAAAAACTCCCTTTAATGGAAGAAACCTCCAACAGAACAAGGCTCAAGGTGGGCGGCCATCTGTCTCAACTGGTTGGCGTGAATGTAATGGGAGAAAGAAAAGAACAGCAATAACAGCAAGCAGCAGATGAAATACCGGGCAGGTTGGTCGGGGAAGCTGCAAACTGAGAACATACATCTCCAGTGACGGCTTTACGATGTGTGTGAAGGAGAGAAACTGCCGGGTTTAAGCTAGCTGTTAAACTCTCATTTTCATTATTTACACAACTACTTTGTGTGTTATCTTTCTTTGTGACATGTTTGTAGCCTTCTGTGAACTGTTGCATTGTGGAACAGGAATAAACACTTGGGTGTTTAAGACCAACACTTCGTACTATGGGTTCGGACAGTTCGGTTCAGGCGTAGGTTTTTGTTCACACCTTTGGGGTATAGAAGGGTGGAGGAGGGTCAGGTTTGGTTTCAGAACTGTTACAATCCTACTTTGTATTAACAAATTAATTGGAAGTATGCTGAACCCTTTAAGGCAAGTCAACATTATGCCACAAGATGGAGCCAGTAAGCAAGTTGGGATCCAGCTGCGTCCATAATAGAATTCATAATAAAAACTAAACGTGTAGAGTGTGTACTCTTAAACTGTGCTGGTCTTTCATCTCTAAGAAATTAATTAGACGTGTAGTCCAACCACATCAAAAACCAAATGCTTATTGCTCCTTCTTTTCACTGTGCTTAATTTAGTCAGTTTTCTATTGAGAACACACACACACACACCAAAATCAGTTGTAATAAGCATTTGTGACACCGGGAAAGTCTTTATCTATAATTACTCTCTTTTAGCCTCCTATTCATTATACAAGGAACATATTAAACATTATTCTTCCAGGATAATCTGGGAACACAGTGTGGAGCACTAACCACTAACCACAGAATTTGGGCCTTCCTATAACTAAATTGAGATTGCTTTAGATAGCAAATCCTGCTTCATCAGCTACTATATGTTCAGAAGTATTACAAGAAAGTTTTATTTTTTATGACCATCCAGGCTCACCTGATAACAGTAGGAGTTATTTCAGCACAAAAGAAAATGCTGAGTGTGCTAACGGCGTGAGAGGAGAACATGCCGATGATGGAGAAGGCCACTGAGAATTTCCTGTTCAGAGTGTCTCGCAGAACTGTCCAGCAGAGGACAGGACGATGTAAATGTACCAATCACACCCAGAAGAAAACACAAACAGTCAGTGTAACACTGGCACAAAATATAGTGCTTTTTTAGGCACAATGAGAAGTAAAAAGAAGTCTACATTATCATAATTTACACTTTAAATGCATCATTTTGCACTGCAGCATTCTGTGGATATACCTGTGTCATGGCGAAGGCTGTACTTCCCAATCACTAGAATCCATTAGCGAGCAGTGGAGCGGGAGGACAAGAAAAGAGAAGGTCATTAGTAAGCACAAAGGGCAGCACAGTGCTGACTCAAAAGAAGGAGAATTTACAAAAGCCTTCGGGAGAACTCAGAACAGTTTCCCAGCGAAGTCTGAAATAATGACTACACACTGCAGATGTAGGTCAAAAAAGAATAAGCAGAGGCTCCTGTTAGCTTAAGTGTTTAACTGCAGGATGCAAAGTGTGTGAGTGCAACTCAGTTTACTGGTGAATTTCAGCAGCTTTGGAGCTCTTATTTTAAAAAAATCTACCATTTATTTAGTTTACATCAGCAAAGTGGGGTTTTATAATAGTGTAGTTATGTTAGCAAGAAGTAACAGTCGGATCTTACATGCATTTTTCTTGTAATGTCGTGGAATAACTCTGAGACTTAGTGATTACTTTAAAGTCTATGTACAGTAGCTTGCTCACGACAATGCCTTAATAATTGTTTGTGCATAGTATGAGTATCATCTGCATGAGTAGCATGCAGTTAGCCATCAGGTTCATAGTAAAGCTGTTTTTTCCATTTCTAACAAAGCAGAAGATCAAGTCTGTCAAGCACTTGTCAGTATGTTTTCCCTTAGCCATGCTCCTTGCCACCCGTTGAAGTTGTGCAGCAATTTCTGGTTTGCTCAAAAACTTTCAACACTTATTTGGCCAAACAGCTACAGCTGCTCTTGTGTACTTCTCTCCCAAACACTGCAAGTATTTTTTAGTTAAGAGTTATTAGTGATTACCCAGGTTTCCATCCACTTTTAGTGCAGCTTTTAACAAGTGGTGTTATTTTAAAAACTACCACTCAAACCTACGTCAGACAGTGAAAAACAATGTAGAAAACACAATGGAAAAAGCAGCAGTGTTAGTTTCACGCCTGTTATTAATGTGATTAACTGTCTCATCATCATCATCTGAAGTAAGAGCTTCAGGCATTAAAGGTAAAGTTTCATGCATCATATGCATCAGCAGACACAGTAACTAGTCTAGTTAGTGACTGGGTTAGTTGCTTTAGCAAACGATTGTATGGTCCTGTACTCACGGTTGAGTAAACCCAGCTGTAGCAGTGATGCTAAGGCTGTTATGATCATGAAGGTGAGCAGTCCTCCACGACGTCCCATCAACCCCACTGCAGGGCAAAGTGCCAGGCAGGTTGCCACGGCGATGCCAGCCATAGTGTAATAGTCTGCATGGCACAAGGCAGTGGGCTGGGCCTCTGGGTCCATCATGCTGCGGGCGAAACAGTGGTGGATCCCATAACCTGTCAGACTGCATAGAGACAGAGGAACACCCTGTAAGAGAGTGGACTGGGAGGTGGTGCCTGACACATGCGTCTGCCACGGGGCAAGTGACGTTTACACTGACACAAATGTCTTGATTTCTCTCTGCGGGACGAGCTCATGTGTAATTCATGCTCCCTCAACACATCGAATGTAAAAGTCCAGCCACAAACGCAACACACTTACGAGTTGACACACAGCACCACAATGTTTTTCCACAGGTTCCTGGTGCTCATCATCTTGACAATGCAGGTCCTCTGGGGCTTCTTGTGCAGCTCCTGCTCCAGCTCTGGTAGGAAATATGAAACGCACACCTTGAGACCTTTCCTTTCAGGAGGTAATGAGAGACCGGCCACTAGAGCACTGAGAAGCTAATGCGCTATGGGGCCTTTGGATAGATATAGGACATCCTTACGCCCACTCTTATCATCTGTCTGCCTGCCTGGCCACTTGCAGAATCAAACACCAAGAACATTTAGCAATTTCTCTCTAAATGTAAACTACATTTAAACAAATTGTGTTTCTCGCAGCTTCCTGATAATTTGTAATAAAAGCATGAATCCTGAGACTACCTTCCTGAAAATGTCAGCTCAAGTCCCACTTTACTGATCTTCCAGTGAAGATTTCGATATGAACCTCCTGCTTTTATCATGTGAACAGGCTGGGGGATGCTGCTTGGAAACTTTAACGTGTTTGTACAAAGGAGAAGTAGATCTTTGTGTCTTATGTCTGTGTGTGATTCTTGCACATTCGTTTCATCACACAGCCAAAAGCAGCTGCAACATAACATAGGTGACAAACTGATATAAAGAACAGAATAGCAACAGAAAATACAGAAGTTAAGCAAGATGAATTTTGGATCATATGTTGAGTTTATAGTCTTCACCTGTGAGAACTCCGCTAGGCTCAGTTGTCATATCAACCTGGTTCTTTTTTGCGATGCGCAGCATCATGGCTTTGGACCGCCTGTAGTGCTGGGTGGCCAGCAACCAGCGCAACGACTCAGGAAAAATCCTGCAAAGACAGAGAAACAGAGGATGTGGAGATGAGAACAGAATGTGCAGAGAAAGCAAGAAGAAAACAACAGGAGAAAGAGAGTATTGTTTGGAAGTCAAAGCAGAGTGTGCTCAGTATTGTGCAGTGCTGTGTGTACTGTACAAGCCATTGCCTGGCTCAGTGCGAGAAGAATCTGCCCCCCCTTTCACCCCTGCTGTGGATTTCCTCAGAGGGTGGGACTCACCAGACGTAGGGCAGCATCAGAACGAAAGGGCTGATGATGACGATCTGCAGGACCTGCCAGTCATCCCGTCCCGGCCAATTGCGGCAAAGAGCGGCCACCCCTGGCATCAGTAGCTGCCCCCCCACCATTAGAAAACTGGCCACCATGGTCATGGAGAACCGCCAGCCTGGCAAACAAAGCTCGATCCCTAAAATGAAGAGGAGCAGCAAGAAAGTTTAGTTTCCCCAAAAATATAGATTCTCATAGAGTTGGTGCACCAGAGGAGACAAATTAATTATTTATAAGCAACGTGTCTGTGGATGTGAATGTAACCATAAACTAAGCAGCAGAGGAAGAGTGTGATGTGTGCGTTTGTTTAATGGTGGAGCCACTATTGAATTTCCTCTCTGAATTATTGAGGACTCCTATTACTGATCCTTCCCCGGAGAGCGTACGAGTTTAACATCAGACCTCTTTATGAACTTAGGATGTGCTATACATCAAGGCTTCTGAGAGGGTTCAGCTGCTCTGTGAGTGTTTCCACTGTTGTGTCCCTTAATCCCCCCCCCGCCTACTGGGCTCATGTCCCCTCCTCTACTGCCTGTAACATGGTAGCGTCCAGATGGCCTGGCCCATATGGCAAGGTCTTTTTGAAGGTGACAATTGTCAGCGGCTGAGGAAGGAGGCGGGTGAGCGGGGAAGGAAGAGGGCCTCACTAACCTGTACTATAACTTCTTATTCTGGAGAAGAGGGAGTGGAGAGAAGAGAATACAAGTAGGATCAGCAGGGACAGAATACAAATTACTTTTCCCCACGAAGGACATGGAAAAAGTCTCTCCATTTATCGGTGGGATCAGCAGAGGAATGATAATAAAGAGGGACAGAGAAAGGCAGCAGGAAGAGAAGAGCAACAAAGAAAGAGAGAGATAAGAGAAAATTATTCACATAGAGAATAAGAGCAAAAGGCAGGAAGAGTGAGAAATTAACAGTAATATTAAAAAAGCCTTCATCTCTTTTCTCAGAGTTAATGTCTCCTAAAACCTTCCCTGCAGAAACACAGATGAAGGAAATTGCCCTGACCCATAATTCTTAATCTGTCTGCTGGAAATATGGAAAATGGATCTGTCTCTCACCAGAACTTTTACCTAAGTAAAAGGTACAAATCCACAAGGTAAAATATAAGTGAGGGTCAAAGTAAAGCATTGACAATGTTTCCTACGGGATAAGAATAACAGTTACCAGGATGTAAACAAGCCAACCAGCTGGCTGTCTCACTCGTTTCTTAATGCCACATTTGGATTTTTCCGTGTTCCTGACCACACTGTTAATACAATATGATCTTTATAAACCACAATTACGCCATAGAGCACAAGACATATATTTTCTACACAATGGATTAAGGCTTAACTTTAATGTAAAGCTTTTCTCACAACCGATAAAACGTATGTACCCTGTTTCAAGCAGCAGGTAGCGGTTTTTAGTAAACAAGCTCTCATAAAGTCACTGTGACCCACGTTTTTATTTTTTTGATCCCCATGGGGAATAGTCATGGCACAGCATCACATATATTATGTCACTATTATGGGATTTTAGTGTCTTGTGTTTGTCAGGTGCTGAAACAACTTGGAGTTCAATGTCTTGCCCAAGGACACTTTTATGTGAAAAAGAGGGTATCGAACTTCTGACCATGTGGTTAGTGGTCAACCTGTTTGCCTCCTGAATCATGGCCACCCCAGTATGCAGAATGTCTGTCAGTACAGCATTTAGCAGGTAAATCATGTTTTTAAAGTTGATTCATGGTGATGTTTGTCCATGTATGTTTATTTTAATTCCGGATATACATATGTTCTTCCAGAAATGAATATACTCACACTTGACTCAGACACTGAGTGCTAATGTTGCTTTATATCAGCTGGATGTGCACATAACATAACCATGAAGATGTTTGTAAAATATTACGGTATTATGTAAAAGTTATGGTGTATACATGGTACAAATAGGTTCATCTGTTTTTTATACATTTGGAAGTTTGATCTATAAAGATTATTCTAAACATTTCAAAGCCTCAATCTACAATATAGCACTAAATGCAGTAAATGCTGCTCCTTTAAAATGTACTCATGTACAGTGCTGTACTTTCCACTGCTGTTACTCTGTTGTGACAAACAACACAGTGCAGTGTCTCTGCGATACCCCTGCACACCACAGTCGATAGGAATGGATCAGACACACACACACAAGCTAAAAACATCAACTGTACTTTGACAAAGACAATGCATTGCTAAACCAGCCTGACAAAACAAAAACCACTCCCTACAGTAACTCTCTGGGGGGGGTGTCTGATGCCACTAATTCCACCAGGATATGAACACACACACACACACACACACACACACACACACTTGCACAGACCTATTGTTCCATCTGAGTTGGAGAATGGTTCTCCTTGTGTTGATTATCTCAGTGCCCCCCACCCCCTGTGGGCTGAATCCTCCCTCATCCTCCTTCTGCCCACTCTTCCCTCTTGCTCATCAGGACTGAAGTGGCTCTCTCACCCTCTGCAAAGCCACCATCCCCCACCTCTACCCTCTTTACCCCCTCCCTCCCTTTCTCCCTCTTTCACCACTGTCTTTACATCTGAAAGTTGATCAGTTGCAGCAAATAGAGAGAAAGGAGAGGCTAAAAACAAAGAGAGAAGTCAACAGCAACATATTCCTTGATGACAAATGGGTGGCAAAACCATGACACACACACTTTGTTGTCAGCTGTTCCCTCGCTAACCTTGCCTGGGGCATGAGAGCAGAGTAGAGAAACAACTGGCTTTCTACCAGCGAGAGTTCAGAGTGAGACCCACCATCTGTGTTTCTATCCACATGTATAAGCAAGAATTTGTAACTTTTTTTACAGCTTAACCAAAATCAATCATTCATGAAAATAATCTTTCTCTGCAGCTGTAAGCGGATGACCTCATAGTGAGACTGGATAGGAAGCAGTATAAAAGGCTTGACAAGGGCGCAGCGTGACGGTAGTTTTCCCCAGCTGAGTCAGCAGTAGTCATCCTGCACCTCATAACAACACACAAGCAAAAGCACACATGTACATACAGCACACAGCATGTCTTTGGTTTTACCTGCAAGTCTTTAAGCAGCAGAGACAGACAGGTAGAGACAAGGATAATCACCATGGTGCAGAGGTGGAAAAGCAAATGTAGTCTAATTCCTTTAGATTCATGCAAAACCTCAATCACTGAAAATGTTCTGAGTACAAAATATTCATCTTCTGCAGACTTAAAAAGTGGCACTAAACATATTGCAGCTAACTACAGCACCGGTGATCATCTGGGATTGACACCGTGCAGAATGGATCCAAATGTCGACCCAGTTTAGTTGAATTAACCTACTAAAATATCAACAACTTCTCAAATGCTTGTCCAACATAACTCACTCTTCTGCAGTTGATCCATATGTTCAAAACCAGAGCTGTCATGAGTGAAGTCTCAAGTTGGTGAGTAAAAGCCTCAGGGTCCACGCCCATGTCATCTTTAGTCATACGTAAAAAATGTTTCAGATCTCTGGATTATTATTGCTTTCAAGTCTCAATTCAAATCTTTAAAAAGACAAATCTCAAGTTCTAATTTTGGACTTTAAACCTAAAAAACAGATTTTTGGCTTTTTGAGGGCAGCAAAACAAGCTGCTGCCCTGCTGCAGGAAACGTCAGTTTGAGATGAGTGAGACTGAAACAAAACAGTGACAGACCATAAAACCAAAACAGCAAGCTGAAAGATGCTAAAGTGCATCATAAAGCTGAGCTTAACTGAAGAGCTGAGCGACAATTACCTTTGCCATTAGGTCTGCAGATTTGTTGCAAGCATTCATAGTCTCTGCAAACATCACTAAGTCACACTACCTCATAGCTCTGCAGCTTGACTGTGGGGGATTTTATATGTTTAAATAGATGTTTTGCTATTACTTCTCCATTCAAATCACAATGTAATTATTCATATGAAAAAAAACACTTTACCTCCCTACAGGAAGTATTTATTACTTAAAATACATATTTTAAATAGAGGTGAACCTTTAAATATATATTTTTATCTATTTTCCAGGATACTATGGACAATCATGAATGTAAGACTGCATAAAGTCTGCAAATTAAATGAAAAACAAGGAAAAAGCATGATCCAGAGGAAGCTGTATCTCAGCTCTGAGGTAGGTGCTACATTACAAACTAAGAAACCAGTGTAGATTTAGTGCAACAACCAAATACACACACAAACACATTTACATTAACAGAACAAACTACAGCTTCTGCTGGCAGCTCCAGTGGAGTTTATTATGCGCTGCGTGCTGCAGCGAGATAACCGAACGACGAGAGATTTCAAATGAGCCTCGAGAAACGAGGGTGTCAGTGCTGGCAGTAATAAAATGGTTGTGAGAAAGAGAGAGGAGGAGAATGGGATGGATGGGGCAGAGCAGAGTCAAGGGGAGTATAGAGTGGAAATGGAAATGGCCAGAGAGCTTCTGAATTTAGAAATAGAAATGTTGTTCATTGAAGGCAGGTGAAAAGAGAGGAAGAAAAGACATGCAGAGTGTGTTTCTGTAGGAAGATATTGATGGTAATACTGGTTCAACCGCAGCACAGACACGTTCACATTTACTGCACACCCATCTATAATACACCACATACTTGATACATCCATATTCTGTGTTTGTGCATCTGAGCTCCGTCCTGCTGCAGCCTGTTTAGCATATTTAGTCCATGATAACATGCTTCTGCTGTGCTTTAAAATGAATCTACACAACATCACAGTGCAGCTTTAGGACAGCGATGTGTTTTCTACGAGGCTCTTCATTTCTTGCATTGTTGGAATGTAATGAAACAATGACTCTGCTGCTGAAATGCTGGTTTTCAGATTACACCGATGGAAATCCATTATGGGTGTAAACATCTGGGCTTTTTTATGCAGTTTTAGCACAATTCTGCAGGATAATGATCCCAAGCATGGATTCAAGGCAACCAGGGAAACACACACAAAGTAAAGCAGCCTAGAAATGCAGAATTGTAAAAAAAAATATTTCTAGTTTATTGCAACTATGGACCTTTTTTATCATATTTTCTGTATTATCACTTAGTAATAGTTATTTATTGCTGAGATCAAGAAAGGAAAATGTATCAGTTACTGCATCCTAAACAAATTAAACTGAAAGTGAGCATACCTAAATGCTAGTCTTAATCACTCCCTGGTATGGTGTTAACATAAATACCATACCATATCACAAATCCACATTTCCACATGCAAAATTAGTTTAATATAGCTGAAATTTACATTATTATTTTGTTAAGAA
>OMLM01010205.1:0-16551 GCA_900302695.1 Helostoma temminkii | reverse complement strand
ACAAAAGCTGTGTATGTGAACCTAAGATATGAGAAGACTTTTTGCAATATTGACATATTCACCGGCAGCATACTTGGGTGTCTCCTCAAGTCAATTCTCAACTATTTGAAGACCACTTAGTGTTGTTACTCTATGTGTGAGGATCCAACCAAGAAGCAAATAAACAAATAAAAAATGAATAAATAGAATGAATAGAACTAATAAAAATAGATTAAGTAAATACAGACTTATCAGCAAAAGTGAGTATAGACCAGACCGCATAAATAAAAACAAACTCACCTAATGAACTAAACACATATACGGGATGATTGGGCCAAACATTACGATCCATTCATCCATTTTCTGAACTGCTTAGTCAGAAAACGAGAGGCAGGGTACACCCTGGACAGATCACCAGTCCATTGGGCTATATACAGACAAAGACAATCATTTACACTCTTACCTACGGGCAATAGAGTTTCCAAATAACCTGTGGGAGGAGGCGCAGAGTGCCTGGAGAGAAACCACGCAAACTCCACACAGAAAGATCTAGGACCTTCTTGCTGCGAAGCAACAGTGTTAACGGTTGCTACCGTGCCACCCCAAACATAACTAATTAAACAATAAGTACAAACAAAGAAAACAACTATGTGTGTCAGTTTACAAAACTAAAATCTAATTCAAAGCAAAACTACCACAAATACAATTTAATCTGGAAAAATAAAAAACATTTAAAAAATGTCACAAGTGTTTGTAAATGAGTATAACTTAACGTGTAAATGCTCTGGGTCATCCTGTAGCTGTGGATACGGCCGTCATGTCATGTCTGAGTGATGGTGATGAATGCATTTAACTTTAATTAACTTTGACCCCACTTGTTGAAAACCCTTTGAACAATGGTGAGGAATCTTGGTCCACCAGAGCCACTGCCCTGCTTGTTTTCCCTGCCCTGCCTACAGCTGATTACCTGGATCAGGTGGTCAGTCAATCAGAATCTTCAGTCTTTAGCTGGAAGATGCCTGCTCTCTTTTTCTTCCCCCACTCCTGTTTCACTCATTAAAATTCTGCATGCATGCATGTCTGGGAAGTGTGCAGATACATAATGATAAATGATGAAACCTAGAGGACAACTATTTTTTTAAACATGCAATTATGACATCTAAAGCATTTCAACATCAAATTCAGTAGCTTTAAGAATTGAGTGTTAAATTAACATCCTCCATTTTATAGGGTGATTCTTGGGTATCAGTGGATTCAGTGCCAGGGCCACTTGGGCCACCTGGGAGGAAAGGGGAGCCGGTAATTATTTAGTCATTTCTTGTAATAATTTGTTTGTACAATATTATGTGAAATACCTTTTTATAAACTAGCTTGTATTATATTTCAGGGATTTACAGGTTTTCCTGGGAACACTGGACTACCAGGGGACCCTGGACCTGAGGGATCTGCTGTGAGTAAAGTTGTTATGTTCCCTGATACACAGTGCATATACTGCAAAGAAATTTATTACCTGATCCTTGATAGTGGTGCATTCTCTATAAACAGGGTTTTCCTGGCCATCCAGGGGCACAAGGGTCAAAGGTAACACTATGATTTGACATCTGTGATTAAGTGTGATTAAGTATGTAAGGAGGACAGTTGGAAACCACTTCAAAAGCAATGTTTACGCCACCTGGGCCAGTATAAACATTTCTTGGCTGATGCTTTCTGGTTAGTCACGGCACTTGTTTATCAGAGGGGCAATATTTTGGAAAATAGAGCGAGCAGACGTGTTGCAGTCTCCTAGCTTTCTGTGAAACTCTTTTCAGACAGTTTGCCCATAAAAGATTAGTATGAGAGAAAATACAGTGCACTCTTTTCCCACTGGTAGGAGCTGATAGTAACAAAGATGATAAGCATGGGAACAGACCAGCATGAATCTGTGAGAAAAAAGGCTAAATAAAAGAGTTTGTGAGAAAGACTGGGAGACTAACCAATTTACCAATGCTGTCCCATCCTATAGGGTCAAGAAGGCATAGGTGGAATCCCAGGACCACGTGGACAAAAGGTATTTTATTTTTAATACATAATTAGTATATTATCATTGTTAGATATACTGTAATTGGAGGTGGATAAGGAGAAGAAGTTATAAATGCACCAGTACAACATACACTCACTGGCCACTTTATTAGTTACACCTGTACAATCTAATAATCTAATCCTGTACATGAGCTCTGCCATGAAGGTTATAATTTCTAAGTCTTTAACTTGAAACTGTAAGACAGGTGATAATTTTACCTTATGTCTTCTGGAGTGCATTGTATTGTTATTGAACTGGATATGTTAGTATGTTATATTAAGGAGTGTCTCTAATATTTTGGACCTCTCATTGGTGTAAATAGAGAGGCTAAAACAGTAGAGTCACCCATTAATATAATACTGTCCAGTAAGACTCCATCACCCACTATGACCTCAATAATGAAAATATATGAGAATTACATCCTTTTGATATATTATATCCATTGAATATAGCCATTTGAGCTTGAAAACTGAAATTATAACCTTGTAAAAGTAGAATTCATGGCAGAGTTGCTGTTTTGGATTATATTAGATTGTACAGGCTTACTTAATAAAAGTGGACAGTGAGTGTAGTCTTTTTTTCTGACCATTTCTGTTAAATAGCAATAAAATGCTAAACTTAGTTTGTTTCATGCAGGGGAGTCCAGGATTACCAGGACCACCAGGGCCACGGGGTCGGGTTAGAGAGTTTTTCACTGGGGGTCTTGTGTTGAAGGTACAGCAGCAGACTGACCTGCAGTTTAAAATAATATTGACAATGTTTTAATGAAATTTATGATTTGCCTTGCTAATATGTCATCCACCTTTACATACCTGCGTTTTGTGTGTATTAAAAACTGTCATATTTAAACTTTATGCATCAGCTCGGTATAATTTGTGTAGTGTTGCAACTTCAGTAGCAAAAGTGAAGTCCATCAGAGATGCTGAAGCCAACACAGTTCAGATGACCATGTTTGCAGTTTCACACATCAAAATTAAGCCTAACCAGAGCAGCATCACACTTCGCTAGCTGGGACAGTTGCCAAATTTGCAGTGGCAAATCAAACAGCACGCCTTCACACACACTGCTGATGGTCAAATCATTGGCTTAACTATAGTGCCATGAATTAAAAATTGAAAAAATGCACTTTGCACTAGAGGGAAAGTCACATTGTCACTAAATATTTGGATTAATCTTCTATTATCTGCCAGGTAAATGTTGTCATTTTGACTAGTTAGCCATGCACTTAACTGAAGTTTATTTTTTTATTCAGGGTGTAAAAGGAATCAAAGGAAGTGTAGGAGAAAAGGGCTGTCAGGGTGAACCTGTAAGTTTCTTTTTTAATTTATTTGGTATTTCACATTAAATATTCCATGATTAATTTTATTTCTTTAACCGACAGACTGTATTTCTTCTTAGGGAGACATTTTTTACGACCTTTATACAAAAGGAGCAAAAGGAGACAAAGGACCTGTGGGACAAGAAGTAAGAAACTACCAACTCAGTCCATCCACTTTTGCAGTAAAAACCTTTGACTAACATCATGCATATTAATGTAGTGATGTCTCCAAATCATCATATGTTTCCCCAGTTTTTTGTTGTTGTTGTTGTTGTTGTTTTGTTTGTTTTGGTTTTTTTGTTTATTTTTTTGCCTTACTAGGAATAGCTCAACATCAAAGCTGAACAGCAGAGGGCAGTAATGTACTATAACATCAATAAAAATGCAACTAGTCCACAATCTCCATTGTAATTGTGTAGTTAGAAAAGAAGTTTCTACTTAAAGTGTACAGTTTTACTGATACCTAATAAAAATAATAAATAAAAAAGGAGTAAAAAAATCTGCCATACTGTAATAATGGAAGGGTTAAGCTCAAGCACTATGACAAAATCCTTCAGCCTTACACGTACAACAGTGTATTATAACCTTGAGGACCAGTGTGGCTTTGGTCAGTCTGATTTCACTGGATCTGAATCAGTGCATCAAAGACATCCTTCAAAACCAATGTAGCTGTGCTACAGATGGCTTGCTTTTAAACATTGATTTATTTCTTTACAGGGAAAGCCAGGGAAGGATGGTGATCCCGGAGAAGCCGGATATAGAGTAATGTTCTACAGTGCTATAAGTTTATTTGTAGTGTGTGTGTGTTTGTGTGTGTTCCAGGTATTACTCATGTTGGTGTGTGTGTGTAAGTGTGTGTGTGTGTTGTTTTTTTTTTTTACTTGTTGTGTGGAGTTTTATTACAATATAGTTTTCTATAGGGACGTCCTGGCCCCAGAGGTGAACCAGGGTATGCGGGTACACCAGGAGGGACGGTCAGTAATCTATCAGTGCCATAAGCAGCATAGCGTACTCTTTGTGGCTTGATTTACATTGTGTCATTCTATGTTTGTTCACTTTGATCTAAAGGGTGAAAAGGGAAATAGGGGTCTGCCCGGTCCACCTGGAGAGGTAGGTTTATCATCGTTTCCTACTTAGTACTTCTTCCAGTATTTCCAGTACACCAAACTGTAGCAAACTGATAATAGAATGTTAATGAAAAAATATTCTTGTGCATTTGTCTACAGAAGAATCCATCTTGTATTCCTGTTATTCAACCGCAACTCTACTACAGGCCCTGTGTGTTTTTTGTATTTTTTTTACAGATGCTAGGACCTGAACCTTTAAAAGGATTCCATGGAAATCCTGGTCTTCCAGGCTTACCTGGGCCCCCTGGACCTCGAGGTGGATAAAAGCAATGCTTTATCATAAGCAGATTAAGAACAATAATTATAAATGTATATATATTGATGATTCTTTTTTCTTTCTTTTTCTTTGCAGCAAATTTGCATTTATAGAAGTAACACTTACTCTGCTATGCTGTTCTCAGGTGTTGCAGGCTTTCCTGGACCTAGGGGACTTCCAGGTCTGTGTGTCTGTTGCACAGACAATTTTAAAATTTGTGTTGTTATAAAATACTCTATACTAAAATATATTGGTAACTCACTCACTACAATTATACAGGACAAGCAATTGGGATTAATGTACCAGGTCTACAAGGTCCTACTGGCCCTCCAGGCCCCAAGGGAGATCCTGGGGAACCTGGGGGTTTTTATACAGGACCCCCAGGTCATGATGGGGATCCTGGTGATCAAGGGCCTCCTGGGGAACCAGGCCAGCCTGGGCCTCCTGAAGACAGAAGTATGTGTAAACGTCCTTGTTAAAGATTCTTAAATGCTAATGGTAATTTTGGTATAAGAAATATCAATATTTACTTCAAATATTTATGGATGATTTTTTTCTTGAAATGATTTATTCTAAATATTTCTGCCATGTTACATTAAGCTTACTAGACAAGAACATCTGATTTTTATAGTGAATGAAAGCCTTTGTTCTGTTCTGTGCTCAAAATTTATAGCAAGTTCAGCCACTCATCTTTATATCCTACACTCAAAATTGTCATTTGCATGTTTGTGTTCATACAATCAAGATAAAACGATTTAGGCACATAGTAGGACTTATTTGGACAGTATTTGAAGGTGATTTCATGACGTCTTGCATTTAACAAATGAACCATCATCTATCAAATACTATATTGTAAAACAGGAAAAAAAAGCAGGTATGATAGAGAAACAATGGTTTTCAAGACTAGTCTCAAACCAGTCATTTCTCAAATAACAACAAACACAGTAATGCTGAAAAGAAATGTGTTTTTTGGTAACAAATTGGGTCATGTTGGGAAACTGTAAATAGTAAACTAATGGATTTTGTTGTTGGGGTTTCTTGTAGCTAACAGAATTACCAAGGGCCTCCCAGGAATGAAGGGTATGAAAGGTATCCCTGGTCAAAGGGGATATGATGGGATATTTGGAATGAAAGGTGGGAAACTGTGTTACTGACAATTTAATATTTCCATTTGTTTGTTTGAGGAGAAACAATAATACAATGGGATTAACTTATCCATGTTTGTGGTCTGTACAGGACAGAAGGGGGAGCCCTGTTTTGAGTGTATTGGAACAGGACCCATAGGACCATCTGGTCCACCTGGTCCACCTGGCATCCCTGGTAAAGGCATTCACTGAAATGCATGAAAACACACATATCCAACAAACTCTACCCATTTTCTACATTCACATTCACTTGTACCTTTTACTGGTCATACTAGAGAGTAAAGAAGTTTAAAACAGGGATAGACATTGAGTATATGTCTGCCCAGGTTACAACCAAGGACCTGGTGCCAAAGGTGATCCAGGGTTCCCAGGGCCTAGAGGTGTACCTGGAAAACCAGTAAGAAAGCATGTCTTTAAAATGTAGTTAGTTGTTGTTGTTGCTGCTGTTGTAAATAACCATGGCCCTTTCTGAAGGGTCCTCTTGGTGAAACAGGATTTCCAGGCCCTCCGGGAGAAAAGGGAGCCCCATATTACTATAGTCCCATTGGGATAAAGGGAGACATGGGACATCCAGGACAGCGTGGCAGACCTGGTGAAGATGGCCTTTCTGGATCTCCTGGCTTACCAGGGCGCAAGGGCAATCGAGGACCTCCAGGTGATTCGGTGAGAAGGCTTTGACAAAAATGAACTAACACTAACAATGGAATATTTGGCATCACATTTTGGTGCTTCAATGTTCTTCACAGTTTCCACCTGTTCTTTAGTATCCCTTCCCAGGTGAAGAGGGAGACCAGGGTTTCACAGGTCTGCCAGGGCCTTTGGGCAGACCAGGACCACCTGGGGAGCCTGGGTCAGGGGGACATGGGCCTCCTGGACTTCCAGGATATAAGGGAGATTTTGGGGTACCTGGCTTACCAGGACAGCCTGGAATTCCAGGTAAACAAGCTTGAACTGTTCAATATAAAGTCTGATACAATTATTTATACATATACACAGAAACAAAAAGACAGACTCTCATTCATCATCTGCCCTTTCCTCTCGTCCTCATTCATTGCCAGGTCAGAAAGGGGAACCTAGCCACATACACTTCACAGGACATCCGGGACCACCTGGATTTAAAGGTCAACCTGGTTTACATGGAAGACCAGGTAAGGATAACTGTGTGACTCAATTCATGATTAAAGGATGGGTATACCATATAGATGAACGATGGATGCTTCATACTTAAAAATAAACATTTAGGTTATCAAGGAGTACCAGGAACACCGGGAGCACCAGGTCTTTCAGGACAGAAAGGAGAAAGAGGGGATGTGTCACTGCCTGGAAGACCAGGGATCCCAGGACCAAAAGGTAAATCCATGTGCTATTAAGTTCAGAAGAAAAGCCACATATGTACCATGTAGACAACTGATTCAAAATTCTTAAAGTAGGAGGTCTGTTAATAATATTACAAGTGTCTGTGAAAGTTCTCAGTCATCCAGGTCATAACTACCCCAAAGTTCTATTCAGTAGCAACTGCCCTTGTTTTTTTGTAATAACATAACAGTTATTCAATTATTTTATTAAAGACAAGACAAGTGAAAGTTGTTGTAATCTGTAGAAGAATGGATAATGAAAATGTTATTCATGTATCTATCACTGTGTGTGTTTGTGGTTCAGGTAACAAGGGGCAGCCAGGTCTCCCAGGCTTTTCAGAGAGAGGCTTTTCTGGTCAGCCAGGTACACAAGGCCCTCCTGGTCCTCCAGGACCAAAGGTCAGAGAGAGAGAAAGACAAACAAACAAACAAACAACACAGTAATGATGTATCAGCTATAATGTGAAAGCAAAATGAAAGTTAAACTAAATGTATACCATTTTATACAACTCCAAACATCAGGGTTTATACTGTATAATAGCGTTGCAGAAAAGGGGAGAAGATAATTATGTGAAACTGTAAAATTACTGTCTTAATGTGATGATTATGTAAAAGTGGGAGTTAGTGAGATATACATCTAGGAATAATTCTGCTTTTTGAGAAATATGCATTTTATCTTGTTATAATTCTCTCTATACAATAAATGTAGAACAGTCTGCAAATAGTTATCTTACAGATATCATCATATATTATTCATCATCTGAAAAATAACAACAAAACCTTTGTAATTAGTAAGGTGCTTTAAAGGTCTGAGTAGGTGGCTGTTGACTGTTTCCATTCTTTGTGCTAAAGGGTCACAGGATATCCCTTCTCCTGCTGGCTATTTAACTCTACCCCTTAGTGAGGGTGACTTGGACTGTAACTGGGCATTGATAAGGAGTTTTGCATCATCACAACTTTACATCCTACTTTTGACCATCATCATAACCATGATTATGTTATAGTTTATGTCATCACTGTTTATTGAATTGCATTCCACCACTGCCTATTATATACTATTCTTTAGATTTTCTTTGTACTTATTGAGTTTTTTGTATTTGTAATTGTGTTGTTCTTTTCTGGTTTTCTTGAAAAGAGAGCAGCTGTAACAGGGCAAAGCAGTTTTCCTCTCTGATTAACAAACCTTTTTAAATATTGAATCTAAAATTTTTCCTGACTGTATTGTACATTTTTGATTATCAGGGAGATAGTGGCTTTGGAAACACTGGGCCCCCAGGCCCCCCAGGACTTCCAGGTGAAGCTGGAGCTCAGGGGGCTATAGGAGATCCTGGCCCTACTGGGCTACCTGGGAACCCAGGATTTGCTGGTAGTCCTGGTTTTCCAGGAGAAAAAGGTATTCAAACACCAAGTAGAAATGTTGCTTACAAATAGAAAATTAGACAGTTATCCAAAAAAACATGTTCAGTATATTAATAAATGGATATTCATTCAAACACATCTGTCTATTAACTGCATTTTCCTGTACTACACATAGGAAGTAAAGGTTCTCAAGGCCACCCTGGACTACCTGTTAACAAAGATTCATGTAAGGGTTTACCTGGACCAGCCGGACCACCAGGACCAGATGGTTATCCAGGACATCCAGGTCAGCGTATATTGAAGTCATGTAATGTACTTTACTGTGAACTCCAGAAGGAGTTGAAAGACAAAAGATGTAAGGTTGGCTATTATCATTACCAAAATACTGTACAGCAGAAACAGTTTCTTCACTATTCCCTTCTCCATTTTCTTCTATTTCTCTGTTTCCCTTCCGCAGGATCTAATGGCTTCCATGGTGAGAAGGGAAATGTCGGTTTGCCAGGGTTTGGTCGTCCCGGTCCCCCTGGTGACCCTGGTTTCTCTGGACCATCAATACCAGGTCAATCTGGGCTTCCTGGACAAAAGGGCATCAGAGGACAAACGGGCCTGCCTGGTTCACCAGGTGTGCCATTGGCTCACTTCAGTTATTTAATACTTTTAATTTACAGACAATGTACAGACTCTATAATTCTAGCATTGATATAAATTTTGTTTGTTGTTCTACTTGAATTTCCTCAGGATTGAGAGGAGACCCTGGCCCAGATGGCTTACCAGGATATGGACCAGAAGGATTACCTGGAAGTATAGGAACACCAGGCCAAATAGGTAAAAGGCAAATACAAACACATACACCTTCAGAGACAAGTAAATCACAATGTTAAGTAAACTTAACATAATTAGTGCTAGAGTGCACAAAACAACTGTGGTGGCTGGGACCCACGGCACCTGGTCTTGGAATGGATCCATGGTCGTGAGACTCTCCTGCAGGTGTGGCTGGGCACCAGGGGCTGGACCACTGGGGATCGAAAGACGACCACATAGAGGAGAGTGATCTGAGTGAGGGCAGAGGACATATGGGCAATCATCTGAAGAAGCATCCAATGTTTTATATCCTGACCTTGATTTAAGCTTAACCATGTCAGACAGAGACAGTGATAATGAACAGACACAGACTAACTTTGGGGTTAACTCTACCAGAGTGTGGGTTTTTGGTGGTCAAGGATCCAGCTCCAGATGAGCCAGAGCCAAAAAAGCTAGATTTTGAGGAGTCTAAGGCAAAAAAGCCCTATTATTCCCCAAAAGGGAATAATTCAAGCTAAGCCCCAGTACTCATTGTAATGAATGTGATTAAAAGATGTAGGGAGTTGGCTATCGCTAGTTTCAACTCTGCCCTAGGAGGGAAGCTTAACTATGCTAAGAGAGAAGCTTTTCAAGGAGTACAAACATATGACGTTGTCAAAAAGACATTGGTAGAGTAGTAGTAGTAGTAGAGTAGCTGGTAAAAAGCTTTGGTTGCCACAGTGTATGCAAAAGGGCTCAGGAAGTGCTTGGATAGTGCTTTTAATTGCATCTCTGCTGACCATGAACCACAGTCCTCAATAAAACAGCTAAATACTGGGGGCTCACCAGATCAGCAGACGAAGAAGAAGTTAGCAGCACCATTAACTCAGTATAGAGATGTTTTTGCTTTCAGGGATGAGAACTTACACTGATAAGGTCAAGCACAAAATAAATCTAGTAATTGATGTCCCTGTTACCCAGCCTTGCCAACAAGTACCACCAACACAGTACAAAGAAGTTGGAGAGAGCACATCACACAGCATCTCTAAAAAGTTGTCATCAAACAGAGCACTAGTGCTTATGCATCGCCCATTGTGCTTATGAAAGGTAGACAACAGTTTATGGTTGTGTGTAGTTTACAGGTGTCTAAACTCTAAAACCAGATGTGTTGTTTTCCTTTGCCCCTCATTGATGAGTGCTTTGATGCTCATTGTTTTTCTCAGCCATTGACCTTGCAGTTGTATACAACCAGGTGGCGATACATGAAAAGGACTTGCACAGGACAGCCTTCAAGGTCTCTTTGGAATTATTGAGTACCATAGACTTCCATTTGGTTTTTGAAATTGGCCGGCAACATTTTACAGACTCATGCAGACAACCATGACTGATTGTTATGTCTTCCCGATAATGCATGTGAACTTAGACAATATATTCATTTATTCACCAAACTTTGAGGGACATCTGGTGCGGGTACAGACAAAAATGCCAATTCCTTTTGTCTGTGGACATCCTTGGTCACAAGATCTCAGCAGAGGGCATAGGCACAGACCCAGATCACTACAGGAGATTTATGCATGGATTCTTCTAGATAGCAGGTCCCCTGCATGATGTGGTAAATGCATGTGTTGCAGAGAACAGCGCCATTAGGTCCAAGAGCCTATTTGAAAATTATGACACCATCATGTGGGGAGTCATTTAAATAACTGAAGAGAGACTTAAGAAATGCTCTCTGCTTGGTTATGCAGATTTCTCTCTTAAACCGATGCCAGCTGTTTGGGGCTAGGTGCAGTACTCTATCAGTGTCAGGGAGGTAAAAGATATGTTATAGCATATGCCATTAGGAGATTGAGAAATGCTGAAAAGAATTACATCAATTACAGTAGAACAAAGCTGTAGCTACTTGAGCTCAACTGGGCTGTATTCCAAAATTCCAAGAGTATTTGTAAGGGTCTAAATTCCTCATAGTAACAATTAAAGTCAATTCAGTTTATTTTTATAGTGCCAATTAACAACAAAAGTCACAGTGTAACAATACAACTATATGGAATTATATAGAAAACCCAACAGATAGCTCTTCAGCAAGCACTAGGCGACATTGGTGAGAAGGAGAGAGACAGAGAGATAGAGAGATAGAGAGGGCACTGTTAATGCAATGCTGGCATATAAGTAGATGTATAGAAGAGAAGAAGAGCAGAGTGTGTCAAGGGAGGTCCCCCAGCAGTCGAAATCTGTAGCAGCATAAGTAAGAGATGGTTCAGTAAGAGTCACCTGAAGCATCTCTAACTATGAGTTAAAGGACAAATCCTGGTCAAAAAAACTCCAAGATTCATCACAGCAGTACTAGGTACCAGTGCTATGGTATGACAATATGTAACAATATGATTAGATATCGTATCTCTGAAATTTTTGGACCCAATAAAAAATGTCCTGCCTAAATTTAGGAGTAGAAAATTACAGGACATCCAAGTCTTTATGCCAGGGGTAGCCAACCCTGGTCCTAGAAAGCCACAGCCCTGTTTGTTTTCCAGCTATCCCTCCCTTTCCCACTGTTGATTACCTGGATCAGGTGTGTTCAGCCAATCAGAAGCTGTAAGTGCAGGGACAGTTGAAAAACAAGCAGGGCTGTGGCTCTCTAGGACCAGGGTTGGCTACCCCTGCTTTATGCCTTCTAAACATTCTTGAAGTTTAACAAATGAATATTTTCATCTGGTTTCATGGCTATATATAGTTGGGTTTCATCTGCATAGCAAATGACACCTCCTTTCCATCTTTCACAATGTCTGCATTAAGCTACGGATTTGTGAATTGTATCATGGAGCCAGTCCACTCTGATACACTACGTTCTTTTTCAGAGGGGCAAGAGTATTAAGCATTATATGCGGTGAATATTAAATACTATCAACAAGATAATCAGCTTGTACTGGAGTAAGGTTAGGGGTTGGTCTCCTCTGAGTTGGTACTGTCTATCTACTGTGATAGAATTTCTTTGCTGGTGCTGTAAAGTCTGTTATAGTAAATTCAAATATAATTTAAAAACAGTCAGATAAACAAGGGTTTGGGGGAAATGCTATTAAATGTTCCATTTCAATGCCCTATGCAAGAACGAGATTGACGGTGTGATTAAAGCACTGAGTGGTTTTATTTACATTTTGGGTAATGTCAATCAAGTCTAATAATGAGGAGTCATAATGATTTATAAGCAGTGCTGAGACAGTTATTGTCAGCATCTACATGAATGTTAAAGTCACACACTATAATGACTATCCGTACTTTTTGACTTATTTAGACCAACATATTCCTCCTGCTGCAGCCAGGTTTCTGTAAGACAGAATAAATCAATTTGATGGGCACATAAGTAATTTACTAACAAGGATTCAGATGAGAGAGAGCTGACATTTAATAGTCCACACTTGATTGTTTTGTTTTTATTTTTTTCTGTAAGAGGAGTAGTCTTTAATTTTATTAGGTTTTTATGAATCTTGTGTTGTTAAATGATTTATACCATTTAGGTGGTTTTGAGGGAATAAGAGCTGCGAGGAAGCTGCAGAGATGCATGCAAGACTGCATCCGATCCTTTTTCAGATGTCTAATAAAATTGGCCATATTTCTAGATAACAATGTGACTCTCTTCTAATCACACCAAAAACTCTTTGCATTGTCTATGTAGCTTGCGTTGTTTCCAGGACACCACCTATACAGCTAGCGGTTAAATTATATCATATAGTAACTGGCCAGACTGGGAAGGGGTCCAGAGAAAACCACAAAATCCAACATTGTTTTTGTAAAGTTACACACAGACTCCACATTAATTTTACTGACTTTATTATTAACTCCTATGTGAATTATCTTACTGTACTTATGCTTATCTTTAGCCACGGGTTTAAAATAATAAACACCGCACAATCTGATCCCAGGAATACACTTGGCTACTGAAGTCTCCATCTTCACATGTCTGACTGTAGAGCTTCCAGCCATCAGAGTGGGTTTCTCAGCAGGTGTGTCGCTGAGTGGGAAAAATCTGTTAGACACATGAACTGGTTTGTAGTGTACCTTGTGCAAATGTTTATGTTTCCTATGAACCATCGCCCAGCTGGCCTGGCTTCCCAGCTGCTCAGGAGCTGCTGAGGGAGAGCTACGGGGCACCCTTCTATGTAGTTTACAATTCAGTCATCCTCACCTGCAGAGCTGTGAATATCTTACATTTGTTACAAATAGCATTATCACTAAAGGAGCCAGAGGAGAAGCCAAACATAAGGTCAGAGTAGGAGACGCACAAGCAGAGAGGGAAGTCAAAGCTAACAATTTAGCTAAATGCTATGCTAAGCTAGTGGACCTAAGAAAAAGTCATTGCAATTTTAGCAGGACACTTTACAGGTGCCTGAGTAATAAAATACACATACAGTTTTTAACAGCAGAGTTAAGAGTTAGACACTATACAAGTGTCTAAGTGTCGACAACACACAGTGCAAACAAGACATTATACAAGACGCCTACCGTTATTTGAACAATAACCTTTGTGTCATCCTAACTCAACAAGACTAGGGGAAATGGAACAGAGCTGAGTTTCTCAGCTAGCTCCATTTGACTTTGAAGTGCCTGGCACAGTAGGTCACTGACTCACAGGATAATATACTGACTCTGTAAGGTTACCCTAAAGATGAGTTAAAACAGTTTCAGAACTCTTATCCTACACTTATGTCCTTCAGATAGAAGAAAAAGTCCACCCATCACCAGAGATGAATCTTGGGCAAACCTGTAATTTCTCTGCTCAGACAGTGGCCCAGAACAAGGGAGTTTGATAAATTACTGTATCATGTAATGGACAATGTGCATGTATGTGAATGTCAACAGCTCCTTTTACCACATGTCTAAAGGAAGCTGTACATAAAAGTGTGCATGGTTACATGGGACATCAGGGAATAGAGTGCACACAGAACCTGATGAGGCAGCAGTGTGTCTAGGTTAAGATGCATAATAATGTGAAAGTGGGTTAAGCAGTGCCAAATATGTGTACTGATCAAGATGCCACAGCCAAAGATACTGTACATGCCCTATGAAAAGTAGTGCAGGTGGAGACTCCATAGCCACAGATGACAAACTGGAGAACTGGGTAATTAAGACATTTATTGTACAATGACAATGTGCCCAAAAAAAAAAAAAAAACGTATGTAAAAAATGGTAAGTATCTATGGAGGATAGTACACAGTACACAGTCCAAGGTCATACACAAAGCAAGATTTCCACAGTTGAATTCACACTCCAAAAAGATATCCGTTTACCACATTTCATCTTTCTTTACCAGGTGTCAGGGATTTTGAGATGGAAGTAGCCAGTCTGAAGTTCACAGAGCGAATCAGAGCCAGTCCAACATCATCACCAGAAAACACAGAAATACACACAGCCAGTCCAGAGTTCACAAACAATGTCGGAGCCATTCCAGAGTCATTCATCATATAATCAGTGTCCAGAATCACAAGGTTGATCAGAGCCAGTCCAGAGTTAGGTTACAGGGCAGGTCAGAGTCAGGTACTGTGAGTATCTCAGAGAGTCAGGAAAACAGAGCCAAAACAGAGGATAACTCACAGTATCAGGATCAGAGTAGAAGGTAGAGACCAAATAACAGGCAGTAGGTTGTCACCAAGAGGTCAATCAGAGTTGCTAGACAGTTGCAACAAGGTTAGTTGAAAGACCATCAAGCAAGGACTGAGCCTGGCAGACCTGCTTATAAAGGGAGATAAACAGGTGAATGAGATTGAGATGATTACAGAGAGCATATAGCACTTAATGCCCCCCAACTGTTCACAGGTTCCCCTGGCCCAGATGGAGCCAGAGGTTCCAGGGGTCCACCAGGCATGGAAGGAGATAAAGGTTCCAAAGGTCTTCCAGGATCTCTACCACCAATACAAGAAATTATAGGAACCACAGGGGAACCTGGTGAAACAGGTAAGACTTACAGTAAATTATTTGCATGATACCATATAATAACGCTCAGTATAAGTTAATCTGCTTCACAAACTTGCTATCATGAGCTAAAAAAAAATATTGTTGAGGTTGAAGTAACTTTAAATTTTGTTTTTGTTACATACAGTATACTGTTATACTGTTCATTATAACTTATGAAACTCTATCTGTACTGTCTAAGGTCAAACTGGTCTAGGTGGTCCTCCTGGAGATCCTGGATGTACTGGATCAAAAGGCCAGAGAGGGCAAGAGGGAGTACCTGGGAGTCCAGGAGAAAGAGGTCTGAAGGCTTCACATTAGTTGTGGTAAATTTACCAGTGCCAGATCAACCAGGTTATATTACTGTAACAGTTTAAAAACACTATATTTGCGCTTTGTGTCTATTTATGACTAGGTCCACCAGGTGATCCAGGTATTGATGCATCATTGTTATCAAAAGGAAGTCAAGGACCCTTTGGAGCCCCAGGAGACCCAGGAGTAATAGGACCTCCAGGTAAGTAATTTTTATGGCCTCTACATATTAGTGTATGCTAGTTTTCCTGATAGTGATACAGCATACAACCAAGTCGACACTGCTGTATTAATCTCAGCTTACTGGATATATTCACATAGGCCCAAAAGGAATAAAAGGAGATCGAGGAAAACCTGGAGACCCAGGTCCAGGTGGTGAACCAGGTCTGAAGGGTTACAAAGGAGCCCATGGAGAACCAAATTATTACGGCTATGGACCACCTGGACCAGTCGGACAAAAGGTACAGATACAGTAACTGATCTAAAATGTATGTCTGATGCACTTAAGTCCACTTTAGTAAAAAAAAAAATATGTATGCGCTAAATATTGATGATTTACTGTATCTCTAATCTTCTCTTTATTCTTCCTGTCCTCAGGGTGAACCAGGATTAGGAAATACTGATATGATGAAAGGACAGAAAGGAGAATCTGGTTTAAGTGGAGTAGTAGGTCAACCAGGAAACGATGGAGCTAAAGGAAACAGAGGACTTGCTGGAGGAAAAGGTTGCTACCGCTCACGGAAATTAAGCAGTTTATAATTGTATATAATTGTGTTTTTTCTCACACATTTTTTCACCTGTCAACACCTACTCCTGTGCTGTTCCAGGTTTACCAGGCTATCAAGGGCCTACAGGTTTAGATGGGCCTCCGGGTATCAAAGGACGTTCCGGACCTAATGGACCTCCAGGCAAATAATTCCA
>OMLM01010202.1:27425-46078 GCA_900302695.1 Helostoma temminkii | reverse complement strand
GTGATATCTGCAGTATGATGTCACACACAAACATGTCTGACTTTGTGAGTTTAAAAGTTAATTTAATTTAATTTCTGCCACACTGTTGATAAATAATAACTAGTTGATTGAACTAGCTGAATACCTTTAGATACAGGTATCTGTACCTTTTTACCTTATTAGTAATTTTAAAACATCTTTAGTGTAAAAATCTCAGTTCAAACACTACTTTTGTTTAAGTCTCTCTGTGTGAACATTTAAGCCTTATGCCTAAATATGAATTTAACTGTAAATAATAATGATAATAATGTATTTGTGTGTGTCCAGGGGTCTGGGTCACGGTGCTTTTGGTGAAGTGTATGAAGGGCTGGCTGTGGGGATACCAGGTGAACAGAGTCCCTTGCAAGTGGCAGTCAAGGTGAAATTTTTGCTTGTTGTCATAAACAATAACCCTTTTCTATTTTTCAAAGGTTAAACTGACTGAATCAAATCAAATCCAGAAGGACTCTAAACTAATTATGCATCATATAATTTTATTTAAGATTACTTTTTGTCAGAATAGGAGATCATGAGGTTGATGTTTGTCAGCTACATTCTTTTCATTAGACATTACAAATGAAATACAACAACAAAAATAATACTGTATATAAATGTCAACATTCATTGTGCTGTTTTCTCTATACCATAGACCCTTCCTGAGGTTTGCTCTGAGCAAGATGAACTGGACTTCCTCATGGAGGCTCTAATCATCAGGTAAAAGCGATTCAGATGATTACCAAAAGTTGCTTCTCTTCTGCAAAGACATTTCTGATGTACATTTCTGTGCTGTGTTTCTATGCCTGCAGTAAGTTCAGCCACCAGAACATTGTGCGTTGTATAGGAGTCAGTCTGCAGGCCATGCCCAGATTCATCCTGCTGGAGCTAATGGCAGGAGGAGACCTCAAGACTTTCCTAAGGGAGACCAGACCCCGGCTGGTGAGACACACAGCTGCACTGCGCTCAAGTGCACATTGTTATTTCTTTTGAACTACCTCAAGCTACCACTTCTTCTCTTCTCATTAAGTCCCAGAACTTAACACACCATAGCCATTTCAGCCATGCACTAGAACCAGGAACGTATATAGATATTACCCAGAGGAGCTTTATATGAGAGTGCAGATGTCCAAAACTTGGTCCAAACTGTGTGTAACATCCAATTGAGTCCATGTGTGAATAGAGCAGAGAAGTCATTGTCACAGAGAGGGTGAACATAAGGGCATGTTGATGAAATTTCTGTCACATGACTGATGCTGCTTTGATGTGCTTTAAAGCAGCATCATTTATGTGAAACCAAACAGAGTATTTCACAACAGGATATTTCGTATTTGTCCTGGAAACTCTGGACAGTGTTTGGATTTGCAAAGTGGGCCTTACACAACATGTTAGTATTCTATCTAAACTCCCTTTACTGCACAATCTGGTCATAAATACAGTATATTTACTCAAATTGAGGAATACCACCTGTTCTTGAGGAGGGGAGCATTTGTGAGATTTGAGAGATCATCTACACACGTGAAGCTGATGTTTTGCATGTCCCCAAAATGTACTGTCTATATTCTTTCCAAACCTTTTTTTTTTTTCACTAATGCATCTCTTTGATTAGGAGCACCCATCCAGTCTGACCATGGTGGACCTTCTCAATATAGCCAGAGACATCGCTAAGGGCTGCCAATATCTGGAAGAAAACCAGTTCATACACAGGTACTTCACCAGATGACTGCACATTTTACATAAGCATTTGCTAAAACAACAGTGATTAGGAAATGTTGTATTGTTCAGTATTGTGTATCCCTATAGTTGTGCTACCTAAACAGACAAGATAAAACTGTAAACAACATATAGTACATGGGTACACATACATACAGAATGCAAATATGCACATAAAACAACAAACACATGCTTGTCCACAGTCATCTGCTGACTCCTACTCAGAATGATGAGCTGCCTGCATCCGTCCAAGTGTAACATATGGACTCTGCATGCTTTCTGCCTTTCGTATGATAGCACTAAGAACAAGTGATGAGTTTAGCACCAGAGGAGCCAGATGGAGTTGCCGGCTTGCCTCTTTATGGTCGGCATCCAATACACAAGTCAACAGAGTGCCCCTTCCATATCCAGATTCAGCAGTTGGAGAACCAGAGGGTGTGTCTAAAGAAATTTTCTTGAGCCTCTCTTGGAAAGATCTCCTTCATGGATGTTCATGAGGAGATTGGAAATGCTGACAACTGCTTCTATAATCACATCAAGACAATATTAGTGCATCACACTTCTTTCATGTCTGTTTTTGACTCCTAGGAATTTGCCAATTACAGGCCTATGACTTCTTGTTTGCCCCAACATGGCACAGGAAAGTCCAATCAATGCATCTAATGGCTGACTCTTCTCCAGAGGCTTGCGCTCTCCTGCACAGCCCACTGTCTGTCAGACCTGTATTAAAATCCACCCTAATGCTGTCCTTGAGACTAATATCAGTTTTTATGAAGGTGTGTTTACTCGGGGTTGAGTTAAGGGCAGGTAAACTATGTTGGGTGCAGGAGTAGCTGCTACTCCTAAAATGCAGCTTTTTCTTGGGGATTACTGGTTTGAAGATGAGCTGTGGTGTGCTCCAATAGTTTAATCACAGGGTTAGTCCTCTCTGAAAACAACTGGCTTTTGTGTCTCTCTGAGCTTATTTCTGTACCTTATGTTGCTCTTTGATTACTCAATTTTACAACAGGCTTGGCAACACCGTGGAAATTATAGTCACCTGAAAAGAAGCACTGTGCTGAGGAGAGGCTGGTAGTTTAATGCAACAGCAGGTGTTAAAAAAACACAGACTGTTCTCTAAGTGCTGCAGTGAAATGGGTCTTTACGCAGTTAAAACTGACTGTAAATAAGGTCTACAGTATGAGGCCTTCTTCATTCTAATAACAGCCTGCTCTCACATCACTGTGCTGCATGTACAATAGCACTGTGTCCTTCCCTTAAGCCCTCAGCTAGCTGTCTGACAGCTACTGCTGAATTTCAAGGCTCGTCCTTGCCTACAAGCAAAAGCAAATGTTTTGCATAAATTCTTCCAAGCCATTAAACAAACACTAGTCAGATTTAGCTACAGCATCTCATGAGAAAGTGTTGGTATCTGTATATATGCACAACCACATACTGATTATAGTGATGGTCTGATTGAAATAATTTGAATTGAAGTAGCTGAAACACATAAATGGACTTATTGTTTCACTAGTTCTTCAATAGGAAATGTGTGATAACGCAGTTTACAGTAGGTCATTCTCTGTAGCTGCTTTGATAATTCAGTTTAGCAACAACTGCTTTAGTCGAGAGTGAGCTAAAGTAGAAAAAATACATTTAAAAGCAAATGGATGCCTAGACGCATTGTTGTTTTTATTTCATACTAAATAATTTAATATGAAACTCTGCAATAGAACTATAATATTATAAGTTGAATAGTTCCAAACACTTTTGGCATATTGAAGTGGGGCAGCCATGCATAATGTAGACCCTATCTTAAAAAGCCCTCAGTTTAAATCAGTCTGGACTATTATTTTATCCTCATTGTGTCATTTCTCATCTAAGTTAATCACAGTGTGGAGGCCAAACATCAAAACAATGTGCTGCTCCCTACACACATACACACACACACATACACACACACACACACACACACACACATACACTGGTTTGAATTGCTACTGGTTTTTCTTTTCCCGCTGTCTCATGATTTAGTTTGAGCACAGTGTCACATGATGTTATTTTGATGTTAAATTGTGGGTCTTTAGTTTGATGAGCAGCAGTGCGCTCATGCCATCACTTCTTGAGATGTTAAGGAAGTTAGATGCCTGGGAAGCAGAATACAATGTGCAGGCTCCATTTCCTTCTCACCAGACAGAAGTACAGCACACAGTGTGAACTACTGCATGTTCTCAAACAGTAACCAACCCAGTGCAGTGCAAATATACATTTTATGAATTTTCTCTTCTAACCCACTCCCTATACATTGTGGAACAATTCAGTTTTTCCTCTGGTTGCATCATGTGGGCAGAGTCATAAAGGCACAGTAAGACACTATACAGTTTGTCAGCTTGCCCTGGGCAGCTTTGTTGTTACACCAAATTTCAGATTCAACAGGAGAGTGTCTGTGGGTGTTTCATGCATAAAGCCTCTTATAGATCCAAATATATGAACAAGTAAAACTAGTGAGACAAGGCATGAGCCTTCATGGCTTCATGGCATGAGTAGGCTGCTCATTTATTAAAAATATCATCATTTGGAATTGGACAATGCTAGAGAATCTAATAATGTGATCAAGCTCACAGTCTGTCTGCGTTTTTCTTTTCTTTCAGGGACATTGCAGCTCGAAATTGCCTATTGACCTGCAAAGGACCAGGCCGCGTTGCCAAGATTGGAGATTTTGGGATGGCTCGAGACATTTACAGGTACAATTCTAACACAGATCACTGCAGCAACCCTTGACTTGGGTGATCAGGTTCAGTTGAATTTGAGTCTAGATGAGGTCCAAAGGGGGCTGAGACCATATAAATGACCGGCTAACTCCAAATAGAGATGTGAGAAAGTAAGTGTGCAATAACAAGACTAAGCACAGGCATCCACAAAATGCAGGGTTGGTGGTTTGACTCCCAGTTTCTTCTGGCCACATGTCAGGGTGTCTATAGACAAGACAGTGAGCATCCCAGATAGAAGTAGGCATTGCAAAGTTGTCCAAACAACAATTTCACCATGGAGTCAGTTAAGTATTTCAAACTCTTGTGTGAAAAGATACTGGATATCAACAGTAAATTAAATATATATTATCTGTATATGAAAATGCACCATTGCCATATCCCAGTCCCTCCAGTTAAGTTCATCTTACTAATGTTTACGCAATTTATGCTACTTGTTCAAGACTCTGGGAGGATTATTTTAAATGCTTAATTCCTGCTTTGGGTCTGCAGCATTCTGTTACTGTTGTTTTCCTCACAGTTTCCATCCAAGTGAAATCTTAGGTTTAACACCTTTTCAGCCACAGGGTTTGACAAATCAAAGTCTAAGAGCACAATCGAAATGAACACAGTCTAGAAAGCTGGACTCTGACAGAGACAACGTCAGCGGTCTTTGCTGAAAGCAATCACACTATAGTTATCCTAACTATTTATTATTATTATTATTAGTAAGATTGCTGAAAGCACAATTGTGCTATTACTTTTGGTGTGTGTGTCTGATATGGTTGATTTTATATAATTTTTTTTAGGAATGTTCTTATGGGAAGTCAAAAATCCTAATCCTAAAAACATGATTTTCTACAAAACAATAAATGCTACTGTGATGAAACTTTATGGAGAGCTGCTCCATGATGAAATGCTTTACATGCTACAAAATTGTCTCTACAGTGCCACACATTACAGTGTTTGTATTTTAGCTTCTCACTCCTGAACCCTAAGTGGTACAAGTAAAACACTCTTTTGATTCTCTAATATTCATGCTTCATCAAATCTAATTTTAAATCTGGTAAATACCCTATTTGGACTACCGCAAATTCAATAGTAACATCTGTTTTGCAATATTGCTTAACACTGCTCTGTAATATGCCGTTAATTATGAGTGGGTAGGGTTTTGGGATATTCACTGGTGTAACTCCTCCAAGAAATTAATCAGATAAACCAAACTTAGTATATAATTGTAGGATACTACTTGAAGCAGGCCTGTAGAGTTCCATGTGAATTGCACTGTAGGGGGCGCTACAGGAAGGGGTTATGTTTTCAGCTGTATATCTCCCAAACTACAAAGGCCACAGTTCTGAATTCTACTACACAGCTACCTTGTGCTGACATGAATCACATACTAAACAATTACAACTGTCACACCACCTTATGGCTAGTTATGAACCTGCAAATGTGGAATCTATACTTATGGTTAGAGAATACAAACAATGACATTCTGTACAATATTCCTAATGCACACACATCCTGTGAGTATGTGAACACCATACTGAATCCTGATGACACACTGCCACCTGCTGGAGTGTTCCAACAGTGTTTTAGTTTATACTGTACCATGCTGGCATCTCTATATTCTTCAGAATAGTAAATCTTTCAGTAGTAACAGCTGCAAGCAGCAGCAACAGCCTGCTTTCAGCAATCACATGCATTTTCTGTAGGAAATTCTACAACTCTAGTTTTCTTTGCTATCTTTTTGTATGAAGACACTGGCTCTCCTTGTAAGAAGCATGAAGGTCGCTGATTCCACTGAATATATGATCATTGTCACGTTTATACATTTTTTTTTTGTTTGTTTTTTTATCATTTGTTTTTGCTTTACTTCATGTGTAGTTTTCCTTAAATGTTACCAATCAGACAAAATGATGTATTTTAGTGACATGGAGACCATCATACTGGCGTAGTGCTGCCTTCTTATAATCTACAACCCAAACACAAAAAAACAAAATTCAGTGATTTGCCAATCGCATATTCCCACGACCATGGCACCTTCAGGCTTGTTATAGGCACTCAGTTCAAAAGCCTGCATCTATTTTAGAGCAGCATATGCACAAATCTAGTGCAATTTTTAGGGAAAGCCTTGTATATTTTAGCAGGACAATGCTAAACCTTATGCTGCATCTATGACAACAATGTGGCTTCAGAGTAGAAGAGTCCAGGTGCTGAACTGGCCTCTCTGAAGTCAAGAAGTTTCACCAAAAGATAATACTTGGTGCATCTTCAAATGCAAAATACAACAAAGAAGACCCAGGACTGTTGATCAGTTATATCCTATAGCAGACAAGAATGGGACAACATTCCTCTCCCAAAATTCCAGCAACTGGTCTCCTTAGTTAACCAACATTTACAGACTGTTGGTAAAAGAATAGTTGCTACACTGTGGCAAACATGGCCCTGTCCCAACTTTTTTGACTGATTGGGGCCATCAATTTCAAAATTACCTTATTTTTTCCCTGAAATGGTTCATAAAATATGGAATGAAATACAAGTTTATGAGATGAGCAGATCATTTCTTTCTGTTTTCAAAATTCTACACAATGTCTCAACATTTTTAGAATTGGAGTTGTAGCCCATCATGACCTCATTGTTCTTAGCTCAAATTTTATATAGCTACCATTGTTTTACGTGACAGTTCAAATGAACACACAATCCAGAAGGGAAATCTTCCAACCCTTTCATCTGGTGAGAAATCAGAGCAGGGGAAATGTGTCACACCATTTAGCTGTATCAATGCACCACTTTTAAATCAGCTGATGGAAATTCACAAGAGAGCACAGTCATTCTCAAAGCCCCCGGAAAAGAATTCTACACAATACCCTTGGGGAGCCACGTTAGGAGCATTTGATTTAATTGCTGATGTCAGTTTTTCAGGTATCTCACTGTGATTTTGTTTTTATCTCTCAGCCTGGAGTCGTGGTGCCATGGCTGGTCCTTTTATTTATTTATAATTGTTATTGTGCTGAGAGAGAGGCGTGGTTGTTTCAGGCACAAAAGCACTATGCCATTGGTTTGTTATTTTTGCTGTTTCATGATGTTGCCGTCCCGGTATGTGACAAGGGACATGGGAGTCCTTTGGAGACTGTCATGGAGGACGGGTGTCACAGTGTGGGACCAGGACAAGGCTTAATGTCAGCTTTTTATATTTGGTGAGGAAGCCACAGGCATTCTTGCACATAATATTCCATGGCCTCATGCACACAAACTCACTCATGTTACACACATGCCTGCACACCAGAAATGTGGTGGTAAATATACAAAGCTGTGTAAACAATAGCTGCCACTCAGTAATCATGCAAGAGTCAACAGGTGCTACTATAAAGAGAAATGTTGCCCTAAGTGACTATATTCTCATGGGAACTATTAACTGTGGGGATAGCCTGAAATCTGTATGTGTTTAATAATGTCATCCTGGTGCACACATATACAGACACATAAACAGAACAAAGACGTTTAACTCATTGGGTTCCACATTGTGTCCTCAGGTGCAGGTTCCATTATCTTACTTTCCATTCAGCAGCGTCTGCTTTGTGCCTTTGTCTCCCGCTGTTAGTTTTCCCCTTAATACTTCCTCAAATTTCTTGCACAAAGACACACATATAAAACACCTCCATTTGTACTATAGATTTCCAGGGAATGCATTTAAGCCTCCCCAATCTGCAGCTCAGCTTTCAGTCTGTGTTGGTGATGTCAGCAGTAGTAATAAATATGTCCATAAAAAGCCTGTGCTAAAAAAAAATAGGTTAAGCCACTGATAGGGGATTATCAGTCTATGCTTTACATTTTATCATCGCTGGATCCTTTCAGAATGTTTCAGCATTTCTTAAGCAGACAGACTGAGTAGCAATAGGCAAACATTTTATATGTCCAGGCCATGTTTTTGTATTATATTTAAAGCTCAGAAAGCAGCTACTATAAATATATTGCAATGAAATTTTAGGTGATTGTGTCATTGTGTGCTTTCTGAGAACTGTATCACAGAAATAAGCCTTTACAGAGCAACAAATGTGGGATCCATGACCACAGCTGTTCTTGATACAGACCAGTCTGCTTCTCTCACTATAGCTTTAGAAAATAGCATACATAGGAAGGGGAGACACAGATGGTGGCAGAATTCAGTTCTCTAATTGCAGGCCTTAAAACTGAGGTAACTGATTCCCATCACTGAACTGATCATGTTATTTCAAGTGATTAAGATGTTGATGATGCTGTGATTTTATCTAATCTCTCAAGCAAACAGACTCAACTTGCAACTGTTTTATCTATTTTATTGATCATGTGTAATTTTCCTCAAGGCTAACGTCTTTTGCAAATAGTTTTCTAAGTATATATTTCCCTTTTGGCTATAATATCTGACAGAATATCATAGATCATCTCGGCTCACTGCTTTCCTGATTCTACACAGCTGTAGCTTCAAGTCAAACCAAATGATGAGGGCTGGTTTGTATTTGTCTTGAGTTTATACAGTCGGAAATGAAGTCTCATATTCTTTATGTTCTCACTTTGAGCAAACCAGTGACCAAAACATTTTAATGACTGAGGCTGCAGATTACAATATACTCATCGTCTGACTATATGTGTTAAAGCTCCCTGCTTTAAGGCTTCATAGCGATGACATTTTGCCCCCTGCTGATCAATCATCTTGAAATCCTCCATTCACTAAAGACAAAGTGTGCTGGGTCCAGCAGTCTGTAGACTTTGTGTGGTGTATCTGAGGAACTCAGTCTGCAAAGTCTGCAGTCTGTCAGTTTTTGTCTCATATTTTATTCAAGCTGCAATTGTTTTGTTTTGTCTTTTGCGCTATGTTTCTAAAGACTTTGTTTTCCTTTTGGTTTTCTTTTATAACTTTTATTTGGCTGTCCTGTCATCGTGCTTCACATTCACATCTGGGAGCTGCCCAGTGTAATTATGGTTGTGTGCAGACGTGCAGCTCCAGCAGAGCAGTTAGTGCTTCACTTACTTGTCTAGTCTTTGAAGGAAATGAAAAAACTACCCCTCCTTCAGTAAAAGAGGTTGGAGCTGGCACCTTTCCAGTTGCAGACCTGTGTCTACAGGCTGTTATGGTCATATTCATTTTAAGCTGTCACCATGTTTACAAACATTTACACAGAAAATAATGCTTCATTTATGTGACTGAATCCCAGGGAGCAAAATAATGTACTTATCTGCAACAGAAAACTGCACTAAATGCTTTTTCCCAGCTAAACATAGATGACACCACTTAACCGATCTTGATACAGGACATCATGATGGACATGAAGCTTAGCAGCACCCAGTTCGTGTCCATCCTTGCTATGTGCCTTGAGCAGGAAAGACTTGAACCAAGCAGTGACCTCTATCAGCACCAAAAATCAGATAATTTCTCTACCAACACAGAGCACAAGACAGAATTAAAAACAGCTCAGACAGTGCTCCGCCTGGTGAAAAATCTCCCTCTTTCCTCTCAGCGAGATAAGAAGTTCTTAGAGAGTCTCTGTATGTTTGGAAGCTGGAAATGCGATTGGATCAGAGTGCTGATACAGCCGCTGACAAACAGTGAATTAATTGCTAGACGTGAGAATTTTTCTTACCCCTGATTTTGAGGGAAGTGCTGTTGCCATGGCGATAGTACTACAAACTACAAATGCTGGATATAAGTTTATTCAAATTATTCTGTTTTTTATTTTGGGGTGAAAAAGTAAATCGCATACGATGTGTTGTTAATCATCAAGCATTTTACTATTCAGAATGTGTGTTTGTGTGTGTTTCCACAGAGCAAGCTACTACAGGAAGGGTGGGCGCGCCATGCTGCCAGTGAAGTGGATGCCACCTGAAGCCTTTATGGAGGGCATCTTCACATCTAAAACAGACACATGGTGAGAATCTTTCTCTTTGACTGCCCTCAGAGAGGACCATGCTCATCTGTGCTTCTAGAGATGCTCTCTCTCTTTCTGTTTTCCTCCCTCTGTCCTTTGATCCCTTCTCATGTTTTTTAATTCCTTATCTTGTCTCTCTCACTCTTGTCCTCTGTTTTCTTATGTATCTCTTCAGCATGATGAAGCCTCTAATATATGATGTGATTGTATATGTAACTAACTCCCCCATCATCTGCATCTTTTAGGTCATTTGGTGTGCTTCTGTGGGAGATCTTCTCATTGGGTTACATGCCATATCCAAGCCGCAGTAACCAAGAAGTGTTGGAGTTTGTAACCAATGGTGGAAGAATGGACCCACCTAAAAACTGCCCTGGGCCAGTGTAAGAGCAAAGACACACACACACACACAAAAAACATTAATAGAAGAACAAATGAACTATAATCCCATGAGCTTCTCCTTCAGTTGTATAATACATACAATGTATCCAAAATAAAAATAAAAAAGCTTAGAGACATGAAATGTCTCTGCTCTGATGACTTGCTGATATTGACACATAAAACTGCTCAGGTCACAACTTGTTTAACAACTTGTTTAGTATGAAAACGCTTCCTTTCATGTTTACCTCCCAATTTTAAAGAAGTCATGAAAAGCTGAAGCTCCCTCTGGTAGAGCTAAAAACCTCACACTATACAAGAGATTACATCTTTAAGAGACTCTCATATGAAGTCTATTATAATAACATATGTGGGCAGAAGCTTTGTCATATACACATCCTGTCCTGTGAATTCCTGGCCTGTTGGCCTCAAATTACTCCTCCTGTCACTTTGCAACCTGCCTTTCATGTTTTGTGTACTTTTTCTTTAAAAAGAAACATGGCCCATGGCGTTCTATTAATTTGAAGTTGAAGGGCTGCTGTAATTTGTATCGCCAATTTAACACAATCATTCAAGCTGGTGGGAGGTCACACTTTAATTTAGCATGAAAAGATCAAAACAACTATTATGAATCTTCTGTCAGAAGAAATCAATCAGGCATTTGTTAAATAAGCAAGAGAGATGGTATAGGAGAGTCATTATCATCTTTATAGTTGTATTGTTATATTCTATAAAGTGAATTTAGATGATTTTTGATTTGGTGCTATATGAATAAATTAAACTGCTTTGAATTTAATTGGTACCCGTCAGCCTCTGTTTCCTTCATAGCTGTGTGCAACATGTTTTCATGAAGCATTTCTTCCTTTGTGTCTTTAGCTACCGCATAATGACTCAGAGCTGGCAGCACCAGCCTGAAGACAGACCTAACTTCTCCACAATCCTGGAGAGAATTGACTACTGTTTACAGGTAAGGTGACAGTGGGGGATTCAGACCATAACATATCTAATTGTGATTTTTGCTTGATAGTGATTATTATCTATAACTCAGATTCCAAGCTTTATTCAGTACAGGTTTATATTAAGCATCATCAAAATTTATTCCAGGGTCCTTAGTTACTCAACAAGTCAGCCACAGAAAAATCACCTTATAATGCATTTTTCAACTTCATAGATGTGTGTCCACCTTAACCCTAAAACCGCCAGGTGGATTTAATGCTGTGGCTGTTGGCTGTGACCTCTGATCTTATGATGGTTTACTGCATTTTAGGACCCTGACGTGGTAACCGTGCCGCTGCCTGTAGAGTATGGACCCATCCCTGAGGAGGAGGAGCGTGTACCAATGCGTCCCGATGACCCCTCGGCTCCGACTGTGCTGGTGAATGCCCAGGTACCTGATGAGGAGGCTCCACAGCCTCCGCCAGCCTACCCTACAGAGGAGAACCGCAGGGGTGGGGAGCACACTGCCGTGACGAGCACAGCGTCAGAGGCCAAAGCACAGACATCAGTTCAACCCTACATCAGCTCAGCCCCAGCCCCATATCTCCACCAGCAGCCTCACACACAGACCTCCATCGCCATGACAACCCCTAACACAGTCACTTCCACAGCCATTTCAACACTTACTGCCAAGGTCAGTCACCCAGCTCAGGCCACCACCCAGCCCAGCCCTGAGGGGGGCCACATCAACCTGGCTTTCACCCAAGGCCATCCGCCAGAGAAGGAGAGCCACAACGGGAAGAGCACCAGTCTCTGGAACCCTACATATGGATCCTGGTTCCTGCAGCAGCAGCAGAGAAAGCAGCAACAGCAGAGGCAAGGAGGGGTGGGGGGAGCTGGAGGCAGCAGTGGCAGGGTGCCTGGCGAGGGACAGGAGCATGTGGGCCGGACAGTGGCTGAGGTGGCGGGGGCGCTGGGTCTCCAACACCAGCACAAGCAGTTCCAGCATCAGCTCCAGCAGCAACACCAACTTCAGCTGCTGCACCACCATCAGCAGCAGCAAGGTCTTTGTAGACCTTTGTTGCCCCCACCACCACCTCCTGCTGCCCAGACACCTCTGCTTTTAGATTCAGCCACCTTGCCCCCAGTTCCCCTCTATAGACTGAGAAGATTCCCCTGTGGAAACATCGGCTACGGCTACCAGGAGCAAGGCCTGCCGCTGGAGGTCAGCCACGCCAACCCCAACTCCCCTCTGCCACCACCCCCTTCCCAACAGGGCACCTCCATGCCCTCTTCAGCAGCTCACCAGAGGGGGGCCTCTGTTCCCACCTCGGTATCCCTGGGTCGGCCAGGTGTGCCCGAAGACAGCCGTCCACTGCTAGTCACCATGGGGACAGTGCAAGACCCCAGGCTGCCCAGGATGGAGGGCCACAATGCTACTGTGCTTTAGCTCACAAGCGTGTACTGCTGATCTTTTTCAGGCCCTGTCGTTGGAGGCTGTGTTCGGGACACAATGCTCCAAACACTGTGTCAGGACAGAGACTGTTTTACATCACCCCTACCACACCACCATTTCGGTTCCTTCTCACATAAACAGAGCTGAATGAGTCGATCAGGCTTTTCCCATGGGAAACCTGGAGGTGCATTAAAGTTCCCCAAGGATGCTAAAGCACATCAGACAACAGAAAATCTGTCAGAGAGTTTAAAAAATATTTTTTTCAACAGTGGAGGGATTGACTGATTGAAAAAACTAAGAATCAAGGGGAGTTTGTGGAACAGCAACTTTCCCTCTGGTAGCGGAAGCCTCTCGACTGGGAGAATAGACCATTAGGATTCAAATCTCTATATTTTGCCAGAATTAAGACTTGGGTCACAAACACTGGTGACCACTTTGACTGTGGCAGCTGCCAGCCACAGGTCAGTTCTCCTGCAGAACCCACACTGCTCCTTCTCTACATCTTTTTGGAAAACAGTGGTAAATAACTTGTATCAGACTATTTTTAAACAATCTGACTGAATTGGACACTGAATTAACAGACATTTATACTAAAAACACTGGGACATTGTGTTGGTGTTTGCTTGCCTGCTTGTTTATTTATTCATTTGTTTATTTATTATTTGGAAATGGCTCTATAAATTATTGACACATGCTTCCTCAAATCCAGACATTCATTTTACACTATCTGGTTTTCACATTAAGTTTCTTAAGCAGCAGCAAATTTGTTTTTTGGTGATCTCAAACAAAACAAGTTTAAACACACCCAAAAGTGGATAATTGTGAACATGCAGAGTGATTTGTTTGTCATCGCTCACCCAGATAATCAGCTGTAACCTTTGGAGTAGATGGATAAATCAGGCTCTGAAGCAGAAGAATAGAACAGATTAAACACAGCTACTCTCAGCACAATTTGAGAGTTTAGGTTTTTGTTTTTGCTTGAGATTTTTGAGACCTCGCTGCCCCTGGTACTATTAAAATCACTCCTGTGCACTATCTCTTTGTTCAAAAATCAGCTTTGTTGAAGAGTGCTTTGAGACAGTTTTTTTACTTATGGCTTTGTCAGTAACCTTTTTATTAATTCATTCCTTGTTTAAAAAAAAGTTGCTTTCCTCTTTGTCTGGATATAGACACATAGTGGATATTGCTGAATCAATCTTAACATTCAAGTTGAAATCTGGAAGCACTCTACGTCCTTAAATTTGCATATTTTATCTTTTCTATTATAGGATGAGTGTTGTGAAATACAAATGAGTCTGAGTGAAAAGTTTGAATACAACTGCTTTTACCCCACATTTGAATGAAACCCAGGGCCAGTCCCATTTCACTCATTTTCACACACAGTGTTAACACGTGTCTTTGTGTTTAAAGTCTGCTTCTTTCAGTTTAAGGACAGTTAGGTACAGTAAAGCTATCAAATGACACCACGAGTGTGACAGTGTTGATATTTAGATGAATGACAACAATTATGTGTCACTTTTGATGCTTTTGCTTGACTATTTGGCAATCCTATCAGTCTAGCTGGGTGTCATGATGCTCAGTGACTGATTAAAACAATGAGCAAGTTCAATATTGGCTAATGAGAAGCATTTTGCTTTGTCTCCAGTATCTGTGTTTATTACATTAATTCTGTGTTCCCTACAGCTCATCTCGTTTCATGTAAAAAAGACAAACCGAACTGCACCTGTAAATGTTGTAATTATAAAGTACTGTACTATGGCTCTGGTAAAAGCTGTAAATTGCCATTCAGAAGAAATTCACTAAAATTAATAAATTACTATATAACAACTGTTTTGCAATGGTCAGTGTGCTGAGTCTTTGGTGTTCAATTCACATCAAACTGAAAAAGGACTGCCTTAAAAGACCATGCAACATAATGTTCATACACAGAAATGCAAGAACAGATCTGTATTTGTCATGTCTGTATCACTTTACGCTGACGTTAGCAGTTCTTAGTGTTGTTGGCAGAATAACACTTATTGAATAGTGTTTTTGGTAAAAATAAAATGGAAGTAATAGAAAAGTAAAGTGCACCAGCTACTAACATCATTAACTCATTGAGATGCACAATCTACAGTCTCACACACAAAACTGTGGTGATGTTAAATGGAGTCAAACTAGCAGTGCAGACATTTTTTCTTTGCTTGATTCTTATCAGGATGATTGTAATTGTCCTGGTTTTACACTCCAGCACTGACCTCAGCTACTGACCTCCCATCCAGCTCTTTCAGAGGAAAGTCAGAGCAGCCCTCCGCATTTACTGATTTACAGATTTTACACTATTTATTGTAACCTTTACTTTTTTCCTTATTCTTTACACATTAAACCATTCAATTGTCCTCTTGAACAGTTTAGTTTTTTAGTCAAAGTGTTTTTCTACTTTACCACTGCAGATCTTCTTAAAAGGGAAAACTAAAATTTCTCAGTAATAAACAGTATGTGTTTTAACACTCTTGACTCCCTTTCCCTCTCCTTGAATAAGAAGGTAAGAAGACCCACTCTGTAATAGAAAGACAGACATCTAATGACAGAATAAAAGTTCATATTAAATGACTTTAGTGCAGTAGTCCATTGACTTTATAAAACAAAAGCAGTTTCATGTGCCTGACTTTAAGAGTGAAGAGGAGCTGAAAATGAGGGAACAAAAGGGCAAGAACATTTACGAGAAAATCAAACTGCCTATATAAAGATGCCAGAGTTTTACTGACATTGAGTCTGACCTTAGTTCCAATAAGTGTCACAGTCCAAGAATTATGTTTTGAGATACCAGACATTTTCGGTAGCTGCCATACACCTTATGCCATCCATCACGCTGAAACCTGAATGCAAAGACAAAGTGTAAATCCTTACCAACACGCCCTCACTCATTACACTGACAGACGTCACATGAATAAATTAATACAACATTTACAGTACAGTATTTGTTGAAACATTTTCATATTTGGTAGATAACTTGTAACATCCTCCATAAAATTAACTTAAAAGAGAATATTCCTAGTTTTTCTAGCAGAAATATGATCCATTGAATTACTTTTAATTTATTCTTCTAACTCAAATTTGGGATTATTAGGTATCAAAGGCAAAGACAAGTGTGATTCATGTGAAAATCTTTTTTTGGAAAGCTTCAGGTGAGGAAACTGTGTCAAACTGTGAAACATTACATCGTCAAAAGACAACGTGGATAGAGACAGAAAACATGGAGAGGGTAGTGACACCAGGATTAGGTGATACAAGCATCTTAATTACTACAAGTTCCATATTGCTAATAAGCCGGAGCTTTGACATAGTAAAGTCATTTTAAATGAATATTTTGTGTCAATTCATTATAGCTCTGTTTTGGTAAAGTAGTTTGATAAAAGCAGGATTATGTACACTGAGATGGTCACTATTGCACATGGCAGGGAGAATGGGGACCCCAACAGGATTATCCCTGTATTGTCAACATGTCTACAAACGTAGGGGCTTGTGCAGCTGCCACTATGCATTTGCTATATTTCTTAGGAGCCAGCGCTGCTCTCTCTCTTTTTTAAAAAGCAGACTGGAGCTTAAGATCACTTCTCTATTCACGTCTCCCTGAAGGATCAGCTCTACATTCAACACTACAAGTACTGACGGTGCAACTTTTTAAACATTTTATATTTTATATAAATAAACAAAATGCCTAATATCTCAACAAATTAATAACATTCACCTTCAATTCCACTGTTCCTGACTTCAACAGTGAAAGGGTGCATATTATGACAGTCCAAATATGTTCGGCACAGAGCCTACATGGCAGACATGTTAATTCACCTGCTAGGTCAGTTTCCAAAGATGCTCAGTTTGTGGTCAATGTGATGTCTTTGAATAGTGATGCTATGATCATCTTTACACCTCCTTTCTTTAAGGACAGACAGTATCAGTTGCATTTTGGTTTCAAACCATTCTCACATTTCAATCAGCAGTTTGGACATGTGAACACTGTTTTCTTGGATCAACAGGTTTCTCCTGTTCAGACAATTATACATAGTGTGTTACACACTAACTTGAATTGCTGTGTCTGGCTTGAGTGGAATCAGATGGTAAGTGAACAGATGTGTAAGTATTTCAAAAGGCTTGTGCCATTTCATTTTCAGTCCCTACAGATGTTGCTCTTCTGCATTTTATGAACAGTCCACAGGCACAGAGAGGAGAGGTCAAATAATAAAACCTTTTATTTTATTTTACAAATACTGTTATTTTACACATCATCTAAATGCATCAGCCTAAACACACCTCTCATTCACTATACTGTTTACAGGAATTTAATGAGAAAAAAATACAGTGACCCAAACAAAAACAGTGCCAAGAGGTGCTTCTATCCATCATACTCAGCCATGGAAGCAGAATAACTCATGACAAACAGCCTGTAAATACAATGGTGGTTGCAGATGCAAAGTATATGAGTATACATGTTTAGATATAGCATATAAAAGGTATAAAGGTGTGATGTGAATTACCACAGAAGTTATCAGATTTTCTTACTACAAAGAAGTATTTTTCAAACTGTTTTTAAATGTTTCTGTAGAAATCTGGAAATACGCTTGTTGCATTTGTGGAAGATATTTCAGACAACCTTGGCCTTGGCAACTGCTCCTTTTCAATCACAGGAGGCCTGACCAGACAGATCAATGAGCAAAGGCCAGTGGAGATTCTACAGCTACTGTTGTGTCCTACACGCCCTAATTGGATGGTACATGAGTGTTTTACTGAGCAGTGGGCCTGTTTTCTACATGCACAATCGATGGCTTGTTCTCTACCGGGCTGCCAGACACCTCTAATCAAATATCAAACTAACTTGAAAACTACAGGAGGATTGCATATTTCCTGTGTCAAGCTGCTTTAATTAAGCGTCAAATACAATTATGTCACATTCAGTGTTCTGAAATGTGGTTTTCAGCAGATGTAATACCATAGTGATGTTTGTTTATTGTTTACCTAAGCTGAAAAAACACTTGACAAACAATCCCTGAAATTTTAAACATTTAACAACCGACAAATGAACAATACAGATCTCAAAACTATAATACCAAAGTCCCTTTCAAATATGTTCCAATTCAGCTTACAAACAACAAAAATGTAATTTTTCTTCTTGCAGAAGGAGAAAGTTCTTATAAACACAATCAGTCATGGTGAGCAATCAGGTTTATAGTTGAGATTTCTTATCAAATGTGCATTCCCAGCACTTGACAAGAAACTAACTTAACTTCATAAACTGTATGTTTACTTTATTTAATAAACTGTGTACCTTAAAGACATCACTGCCACAACAATGTCAGTCTGTTAAACAACAGAACTGTCATGAAGGGACAATAGGTAGATTTTTTTAATCCCACAGTATAACCATGGAGGGTTAGTGTCATCTGTGGTACATAGGAGGAGACTTCTCGTCATGTTGCTGTATTCTGATGGAGGCTAATGTTTAATTTACTTTGATTCTTAAAGTGAAAATGCAATTTTCTGTAAGCCTTA
>OMLM01010202.1:8207-20242 GCA_900302695.1 Helostoma temminkii | reverse complement strand
GGGGGAGGGGGGCTGAAACGGGGGCTGAAACGGGGGATGTACTGAAAAGTTTTAATTAATAAAATTCATTCATGTTAAGAAAGCTACTTGGTTAACTAGATACTACACATCACTCAAAAAAATGCATCTACTGCTACATCTTGACTAGAATTAGTTGTGAACCCATGTGTTATCCATTGTGCAGTCTCAAATCACACGACAAACCTTCACACAGTGCTTCCCCTCTTAATACTGAACCCACCATTCATCCATTCAGGCTCATCAGGCTTTTGTTCTGTGGTTGCACTGAAATAATGAAGCTGAGCCTATTATTTTTTTTCTTTTATACTTTTTCTGTCTATTTTGCTCTACAGAATATAACAGTAGAATAAGACCTCACATACAAACTATTACCTTTATTTTTCAGAAATTCAAGCATCTGTGTCACACCATTTTGAGACAGATGAGCTCAGTCTTACAGATGCTCAACCCAGTAACAAGGTCCAACTAAGAGTCAGCATGTCAATCTCCCCAACATTAGGAAATGAGACAGAGGACTGGGTGCCCAATTTCACTCTTAAGAAGCCATTTGGACGCAGGACCTCATTAAGCTTTTAACTTTCACAGACCTTCACAGGCCATAAGTTCATTAAGTGCCAAGCTCTCAGAGGCTAATTGATTAAATCTTTCCAAAGTGCTTGAAGAAGCAGGGAAGATTCAGCTATAAACAAATTGGAACCTTGACCATGATGGCCAAAAGTCTTCTCAACCTTGGCCTTAAGTTATTTTCAATAGTTAGGTTAGCTAATGGGCTCCTTAGAGTGGACGACAATGCAGAAATAATGGTTAGAGCTGCTGATTTTGTAATTTGTGTTTGAGCTAATCAATCCCGCATTGTCCTAACTGATCACTGGAATGGTGTAGTATTGTCTTAAACAACTTCAAACATAACATTTTCCAGTTGATGCTGGAACACATTTTTCGTTTCCATCTGAAATTTACAAGAAAACTGTACCATCCACATTATGCTTCAGTTGCTTATGCAAGAATACACTGTGGTTTATCAAAGTATGATATATGGTGAAATCTTTGTGTTAAATGTTTTGATGTCCCTGTTGAATTACCCACAGATAGATGATGTTGGATTTGAGTATTAAGATGTATTAATTACCAGAGACCTGACCAAAGAGTTAAATAATGCAAAAAACAAAACAAAAAAACAAACAAACAAACAAACAACATAAAAATGTGTCTGCAGTCCACTGCACGAAAGCACAGCCATCTACGCCTACAGTACCTGTCCTTGTCTCTGAGAAGTCTCCCTCTGTGCCCTGATTGGGTCCAGGTGGACCTTTTTGATTATCAGATTTTTTGACAGATGAAGATAAACCTTTCCACCAACACAAACAGACAAAACAGATAGTGACTTCTTTTTAACATGATAACACAATACTTATCTCAGTCAGATTAGAAGTTTGCATAAATAATGCAACATCACTTCAGTAATGTTTGTCTTACATTGCCAAGTTAAACTTTTATGAAGATTGCAAAGTAACTGAACTAGGAATGTACCAATACACTGTACAAAAAAATAAAGGGAACATCATAATTCCAATGTAAGTCCAAGTCTATTACACTTCTACACTTCAACTTGTCCAGTTAGGAAGCAACACTGATTGTGAATCAGTCTGCAAATAGAACACATGGAAATTAGAGGCAATTACCAAGACAGACCCCTATAAAAGAATGGTTCTGCAGGTGGTGGCCACAGACAATTTCCCTGTCCTCATCCTTTCTGGCAGATTTTTGGTCACTTTTGTAATTTGCCAGTACCCTCACCACTAGAGGTAGCATGAGGTGGTGTCTGCAGCCCACAGTTGCTCGGGTAGTGCAGCTCATCCAGAATGGCACATCAATGTGCACTGTGGCAAGAAGGTTTGCTGTGTCTCCCAGCATAGTGTCAAGAGCCTAGAGGAGTTCCCAGGAGACAGGCCTGTACACCAGGTGATGTGGAGGGGGACAGTGGAGGACAACAACCCAGCAGCAGGACCCCTATCTGCTCCTTTGTGCAGGGAGGGACAGGAGGAGCACTGCCAGGGCCCTACAAAATGTCCTCCAGCAGGCCACTAATGTTCATGTTTCTGCTCATAGTGTCAGAAACAGACTCCATGAGAGTGGTATGGAGGCCTGACGTCCACAAGTGGGCGTCTCTGCGAATCTGCCAATTGGCCCAACACCATGCAGGTCAATTGGCATTTGCTAGAGAACACCAGGATTGGCAGATTCGCCATTGGCGCCCTGTGCTCTTCACGAGTAAGAGCAGGTTCACACTGAGCACATGGGACAGAGTCTGGAGACACCGTGGAGAACATTCTGCTGCCTGCAACATCCTCCAGCATGACCAGTTTGGTTGTGGGTCAATGATGGTCTGTGCAGCCCTCCAAAGAAATGCCTCTATGTGCTAGCCAGAGGTGCCCTGACTGCCATTAGGTACCGGGATGAGAGCCTCAGACCCATTGTAAGACACTATGCTGGTGCAGTAGGCCCTGGGTTCCTTCTGATGAATTACAAGGCTAGGCCTCATGTGTCTGGAGTGTGTCAGCAGTTCCTGCATGATGAAGGAATTGATGCTATGGACTGGTCTTGCCCGTTCCCTTAACCTGAATCCAATAGAGCACCTCTGGGACATGTTTTGTTCCATCCACCGATGCCATGCCACACCACAGACTGTCAGGGAATTGACTGATGTCCTTATCCAGGTCTGAGAGGAAATCCCTCAGGAGAACATCCGTCCTCTCATCAGGAGCAAGCCCAGACGTAGGGAGTGCATACAGGCACGTGGAGGCCACACACACTACTGAGCCTCATTTTGAATTGTCTTGAGGAATTTCCACAGAAGTTGGATCAGCTAGTGATCCAACTTTTCCATTTTTATTTTGAGTATGATTCTGAATCCAGACCTCCATTGGATAATGATTTTGATTTCCATTTATCATTCTTATGTTATTTTGTTCTCAACGCATTCCACTATGTAATGAATAAAGATTTTCAACTGGTAGATTTCATTCATCGAGATCCAGGATGAGTTGTTTAAGTGTTCCCTTTATTTTTTTTTTTTTGGGCAGTGTATGTCAGCATAATTTCTTAAACTGGATTTATAATCCACACAGTAAAACTGAGAACATAGGTGTAATGATTAAACTAGCCAGCTAAAGGCAAGACAACAAAAGTGTAAATCCGATATGGAAATGCAGAAGTTCACCACATTTGGAGAAATAAGGACAACTAAAGAAACAAATGAAGAAACTAAAAGGACACAGTGTAGCACTAATAGTGTCCAATAGTTGAAGTTTAAGGCAGAGACAAAAAGCTACACTAAAAATATAAAACAACAGCAGTAGAGTGAAAAAAATGCAAATAAAGAATTAGTGATTTAAACAAATCAACCCTGGTCCTAGAGAGCCACAGCCCTGCTTGTTTTTCAACTATCCCTGCACTTACAGCACCTGCTTGGCAGAACATGCCTGATCCAGGTAATCAAAAGTGGGAAAGGAAGGAATACCTGGAAAACAAGCAGGGCTGTAGCTCTCTAGGACCAGGGATGTCTACCCCTGAGTGATACCCACACAAGACCGCCAATGACAATGAATAGAAAAAAATACATATAAATATAAACATATAAATAAATAAATCTTCGTACTGACTGTATTAGCTAAATTATTTTTTTGCAGAAGTAAACATATTTTGCAATTTATTTATTGCATCAAATCTTTTTATATTGTTTGTTCACTTTGATTAAAACTATCATTAAACTGACAAAAGCCTTTTAGCATCTGCTCTTTAACAGGCAATATAATCAACAACAATGTATCTAGATTTAGAAATAAATAACACCCAATTAGAATTCAATTTATACATGATACACCATTAATGTCACCTAAGTTTAAACTGTATGCAGTGTTTCAGCCTGGTATTTGACTGCCATTTCAGTTCACATTTAGCAGGAGCTTTGAAACATTCCCCTTAGAGCAGAGCAGAGTTGTGTCTTTTCTTTGACCATTCTAACTCAGAATATCAACATTTCTTGTCACTTGACCTTTAGCTTGCAGGGACCCCCTGGCTCTACAGCTCTTCCACAAACTGACGTTCACTTCAAATGACAGACTGCAGCACAGACAGAGTTTATGAATCAAGTAATGGTGCTTTGTAGTTGTTGTTTGTGTCCACTGCCCTTACAAGACTGAGCCACAGATGAAACATCAACAGGGGGCAGCCTGGCATTCTGCTGTGTCTGCCTCTCCTGGTTAATGACACAGACAGTTCCACATGTGACCCATCCAATCTATAGATACACAAGAAAAACTGGCTGCATTGCTGGTCTGGGTTACACTAAAACACAGGTGGCTAGGAGTTTTAGATGCAAGTAGCTGACAAAGACCCTGAAAAGTGTTTGGTCATAAATTTGTGTAATTCCTAGGATATATTGAGGTGCCAACACATGCAACCCGACATGCACTGCATGCCGCGCATACACACATTTTGTGATAAATGGCTGCCAGGCTATTCAGGTTGTCTGTGCCCTAGTTATTAAACCTTGCTTAATTGGACTATCAATCACCTATTTCCACAGGCCAGTCTGAACACCACAATTCTCTCACATCCCGGTCGATAGGGCTTCAAATCCTTTGAATATTACACTAAGACAGCTGTACACCCTAAAGTGTACTGGATCCACAAAAACCTACCAAACAAATACATTATACAATGGTCTGACTATTCTGTGAGACAACTTCAGTTGAGTTGAGTGTGTGAGCAAGGTCTTGTTGGCATTGAAATTATGGCATTGTCCTTTGTCACTTGTTCATAATATTTTCAGAGTACTTTTCAATTCAAAGGAGATTAATATCAAAAAGCAATAAATTCTGCCATGCAATGACATGGCTCAAACACAAGGTAGGAAAAAGTTGAAGAAGCAGCTTTTTGGGCACAAAAGAGGCCATCATCTGGACAATGGAAGCAACTGCTTTCCTGCACTGTAGATGAAAGCCCACTGTGCCACAATAAAAACTTTTTTTTTTATTTTTTTAAATCACCCCTTCACCTGTATACTACTAGTATCTGTAGTGTGTACACAACATTCACATTTTTCATGAAATAGTTACAAAGCCCATCCATCTATGAATTTCATTTTTAAGTAGTTAAGCAGTTATGGTTAAGTTGCTTACCAATGTACCTACTGTAGTAGTGCTATGGCTACCACTAAGGAAATTAATGGCACATTGCTAAGATTTTAAAACATACAGTATTATTGAATATCAATATTGTCACTGTATGACCAGTCAACTAAATTATTTGTAAATAGGTGCAGACAATGATCTCTCCCATTAAATCCAAAGTCACCTCTTCAGCTGTGGAAAATAATCCAGCTGCTAGTGGTACCACCCTACACTCACCTAGGCTTACAAGAGTAATGTCCTAAGCTGGGAATGAAAACACACTTAATAATTCATATACACACTCATATACAATTCCAGACAATGTCTAGAGAATCAAGTTGAGACACTGTTTGGAATTGCTCTTTTACAAGCAGCACACAACAGTTGATTGTACATGTCAGAGGAGTTCTCACTTATAGTCCGTTTAGGGTCCATGAGGAGTGGCCCCTCAAGGAAATGGTGTAGCATGGTGTAACCTACAGTAAACCTATACTGAAAGGATCAGTTTCCAGACAGAGAGAAGTATGGTACCACACCAGAAAGCATAGTAAATATTTTTTCCATGGTTTCTAGGAAATGCCCACTTGCCAACTATGAATTCTCCAAACAATTACCTGCAGTATTCACACATCGGGAATCAGTGGGGCACTACTTGGGCTTTGTGCTAGTGAGCTGGTAGGGTAATGTCTATTCAACATCCAGGCAGACTGACATCTACATTCCCACATGTAGCTCCTCTGAGTAATGCAGAAGTTCATTATTCTAGTGCACATCTGTATTTGACTTTAGTATAGATTACATTCAGGTGATTAGACATTTAGAGAGAGATTGTACAACAATTGTTTACTGCTTTCAGGAGGTTTATCTCCCCATAAATACTTATAATTAAAACAGCAAAGTATTTTAGGTGTAATGTACTGTATACCCAACACTTTCAAATTATTTCTTTAACTAACAGACAATATGAGGAACCCATATTACTCCTAAATGTGTGGTTTATGAGGTTGGTAAATCGTGAGGTCTTGTGTTTTTCAGATATGTGGTTTCTGATAATGCAATCATGGTATCCTTCAGGGTGCCGTCCATGATATTATCTGTGACATAAAGAAACACTTGACCAAATGACCTCAATTTAACTTACTCACAAGATTTCTTGCATTTCTTTGCCCTCATGGCCATACTGTACACTCACAGGTTATTCAGTTTCACTGTAGCTTGTGTTATGACATGACCATTTGTCTTTCCCTCCAATTTCAGTTCTTTGTGCCAAATTTTTGCATGAACTTGTGAACCTCACACTGACTTGCAATTACTAATGAACGCAATATGACCATGACACTTTGACATCACGACTGCATACCATCCAAATCGAACTTTAATTTTTACCTTCTTTACCTGTGTTTATCTTGGAGGTAATGCGGGACAGGTCAATACGACGAGGAGGGCGTACAGGTGTAGATGCCTTTGTGGTACTTGTTTTATGTTTTTCCAAAGGTTTGCTTATCTTGGAAAGGGGAGCAAAGATTCCTGTCAAATAACATACACAAAAACAATTCAACAATAAATGTGTTAGTCAATATACAGCATACTGTACACAGTTGTAAAAACAGCTATACTGCATATGTATACATTAACTTTACTGACAAATGGCAAAAATCCCTGATTTCATAGGGTTAGGTCAGAATTTTTTGTTTTACATTGGAAAAGGTCTTACTGTAGTGTCTAATGTATTCTCTTAAAATCGAAGCTATAGTGATTATTGCTGTCAATGCTTTTGTAATGTTTTATAACAACATACATAGGAATATTTGGATATAACTGACTTATTGACTTGAACTGCTGACTTGTGACATGGACATTGTCACAAGTCTGTAAAACTTGTAACTGTAAAAATGACTTTACTTACAGAAGTATGCTCATTTTAGCTTGTCATTTAGAGCACATTTTCACCTTTGTTTTGAACATGAAGAGAACAATTTGAAGAAGAAGAAAAAAAGTTTTCATCTGTTGAGAAACCAAGGGCAGCATGGTAGCATTAAAAGATGTAGCAGCAATTAGTTAAACCATAGATATTTTAGTGGGATCGTGTTGTTTTTACGTTTTCCTACAGCTGAAAAAAGGGAACCACATCCATGTCTGTCCTAACCATAACTTTGGTTTTGGAGACAGAGTCTACCATAGGATGAGATCAATCTTTCCCCTTGTAGCACATTTGATTCATGGCATTGGCCATATGTGCTGACCAAGATGAGGCCTTGACACAAAATTTGCAGCCTTTGATGCAGAAAATTTTTGAAACTTCTGAAAAGCTATACTTAATATACTTTTATATAATATAAATGTACCTTTATATTTATTAGTTTAAAGAGACAGTTATTTATTTGACACTAGAACTTACAGGTGCCGGTGCCGTTTTGACCATGGATTGTCTAATGACAATTAGATATTATTAGTTTTGTTTCTTTAAATTGTTTTCATGAAGATGAGACCTTTCAGATGTTCATTCACTGAACTGATTTCTAGCTGAAAGACTTCAAGTCAGATCAATTTAAGTTTATACCTTCTAAAGCTGATTGAAAAAAGACAGATTTAACTTGAAATTAACAAAATGTCCGTAGTGACATTACAGTAATCAGATTATCTTAGTTAATTCCACTAAATTCCTCAATTTTTTATAGTGCGTTTTGGGTTGTGGGATGGCCTACCATGTTTGATTCGACATGTGAAATACTGAACCCCCGCTACTGAGCCATCATTCTTCCCCTCTGGTTTGTCGAGCTCCACTCCAGCCCAGAGACCTGCAGAGAACTCAGTGCTGCCGCAGAACCTTAGGGTTCCCACCTGCATAAACACAAATATGTCACATAAAGTCACAGGTGGAGCAAAAGAAGTGGCCAGGCAGTGCACTGATCAAAATCACATCATCATTACAAATGCATTATTGTTTAGCACAGCACCCCTCAACAACAATATGAATGTACATTAACTGAGCAAAAGATACAAAGAATAAGTACAAAAATATAAATCAAAAGCATGAGGTTGTGCCAGAAAGTGCAAGTAAAACAGAGTGCTCATTGGCCAGGCTTAGAAATTATATATTATTATATCAGTTGTTCTTGTAGCACATTATTGGCTCATTAATTTATAGCTGCCGTCCAGCTGAGCTAAAATTTGTAGGCTCTCTACAGTAAGTGTGTATGCGGTTGGGCTGGTCAGACAAAGACACACCACAGACTACAGCCATCCATCCATTTTCTATACTGCTTAGTCCCCGTATGGGTCACGGGTGTGCTGGAGCCTATCCCAGCTGTCATGGGGCGAGAGGTGGGGTACACCCTGGACAGGTCGCCAGTCTATCACAGTGTTAACCACTGCACCACCGTGCTGCCCGGACTACAGCCATAGAAACAATAATTACTAAAGGTATGGAAAGACGGCAAAGATCATAATTTTGAACTATGTCTATCTATGTCTTTTAAAATATTTACATTTGTCTCAGATTCTCTAGATCTTCTAGGCTAATTTCGAACTGCTAAAAGACCCAAAGCATCTATGGGGTTTATAAATTACAAGCATTAGTCCAAGATTCAGTGACATTCAGACACTTGCATCCAAAATACAGTGATTAAACTGGCCTTTTATCATTCAGAGATATGTTGTACTACTTTATTATCATGGATTTGAGACATGAATATGACCTTTCTTCTAGAAAATCTGGTTATGATATTTCCATCATAATCAGCAGACATGAAACAGGCAATATTTTACAGCCTACTAACAATCCATGAAAATACAGAATTTAAGGTATCACTGTAACTGAATAAAGAATTCAACCCAGAGAGCAGAAAAAGACATTCACTGATCTTACATCAGTAAATGGACAGTATATCTGTCCCAAGTGTTATTTTAGAATAATTACATTTTTTATGGGATACAAAAATCTGCTACTTGTGCAATATGTCAAATTAGGTTTTGGCAATAAAACCACATTCACAAAATGACATCAAGATTACTTTAAAGAGATTTCATCTTATAGTAAGATTCTAAAATCATGTAATAAAATGTCAGCTACAAGTTCAGTAGAGCATCTGAGTGAGTATTATAATATTAAAGCTCCACCACTGCCAGACAATTTTTGTTCCAGTTGTACAACGGTGGGTTCACTTGCCAGATTCAAGATGGACTAGGCTGTCACTGGAGAAAAGGCTGGTGTTGCAAAATTTAAGCAAATGACACAGTGAATCATGGACTTCTGAGAGTTTCACTGAATATTAGTGCAGGGCACTGTGTACCATATTGTCAATGCTGAACTGTGCCAAGAACATAGTTCTGAATTTTATTTGACCTATGGGGCCAATTCTCCACTGCTGTCAAAGTGAGCGTCATGTCAAAAATATTACACATGGCTTACACCACCCCAGTTAAGTTAGGCGGTTAGATCGAACAGCCTTACTAAATTATTTCTGGGCATTACATAAGGGAATTTGAAAACAAATCTGTTGTTAAATTAAACTAAAGCTGCTTCAATGGAGAAAACCTATCAGGAGCAAAAGCTAACAAAAAGCCACAGGTAGAGACACACACAAACATGTAGACCAGCTAAAGTATTTTGTGCAAACAAAAGAATCAAATTAATGATTTAAAGTACATTTATAAAACATATCTAGTAATTGTATTGTGAGTGGTCAAGAGACATTGCATAAATGCTTATAATTTATAGTACGTGCAGGCATGTGACTGACTGAACACTTGAAATCATTGCACATTTACGACTGCTACAAAGAATCAACCAATAGAGCTTAGCTCACACTGCCAGCTGTGCACAACATGGACTGTGTGAGAGAGAGATATTTTAAAATTGCAAACACTGTTAACAGACATTTAACACAATTACAATTGGAGTTGGATGAACCTGAACATACTAAGATAAATGTTGATAATATACCAGAATGAACTGTTAGACATAACCCTGAACCCTTAAAGGATGCCTCATGGGTGTTGCCTAGCAACAGGTAAGTAGTTTTCTAGGTTGAGGGGTAAAAAAAAGAAATGCAGAAAATTTTACCACAGCTTCAGTCTGTATTTAGGATAAACCACTTAACAGTTGCATTATCCTGATCTGATGTAGCTATGGGCATGAGGCTGAACGTGTACAAGTCCCTTTTGCATGCTAAGGTGTTATTATTTTATCTGCTGTGGCTAGGATAGATAGAGATATATATATATACACACACAAACATACATACATACACACAGTGTGACTGACTGTGTTCTCTCTCTATTGTAATATCTTTATTTCTGTAAAGTGTGTCAGAGTCACAATCTGAATAGCAATATGTGCATAGTTTGGGAGCAGTCCCTAGCTAGAGTGGTTTCAGGTGCCCAGAAAAGCATAATGTTGGAAATTAAGTGTTTCAGATCCATGCTATGGTTTCCATACTGTCCCATATGTAAGAGCATCAAATCTTGATTATTAACATAAGACATGATCAATGGGAAACCATCTAACCATTATGCCCATGTATTACATATGTATTACAAAGAAAACATTAGGTCTGAAAATGCTGATACTGCATGGTTAATAAAGATTATTTAACTGCTCATGCCCTTTGATAATGACCTACAACACACCTTCTGTCCAGCTATCGCCACACGATCACCTAGTCGGATTCCCATGGTGGAAAGCTGCATCCTGGCCTTTTCAGATAGAGCAGGAGGGGACTGGGCTTGCAGTGTGAGGGGCAAAGGGGCACTGGGTCTGGGTAATGCCTCTCTCAGCAAGGTGCGGAGCTCTTTGGCCACAGCAGCTGCATCTGCCATGTCTAAGGGCATGTCAAGAGGGTCAGGCACCACATCTGCTGGGCACTGGCCTTTTTCATTCTATAGGAGGAAACAAAGAAAAAGCAAAAAAGTAACAACAAACTTAGGACTTATAAGTAGATTTCAACAAAAAAAATTAATTTACCAGAATGCCAGGTAAGTGTAATATACAGTATATTCAAAATATTCACAAATAGCAAATGCAGTATCTACCTCAATGATAAAAGATTGCTAGAACATCAAAAAGTAAAACCAGTACTTTTGCTTTCATTACTGAATCAAGTTCAGTTATCATTTCTTTACGGAGGATGCTGGGCTTAACAGAATATTTAATCTTATCACTGCACCCCCATCCATGTGTTTGAAAGTAGCTGATCAGCAGGCAGACACCACTTTTAGAAACTACAGTCAATGAGAGTTGAGACAGCAAGTGAGCCCAGGTGTCAGGTGAGGCAGGAGGAGACAGCTGCAGAAGCAAGACAGATGAGTGGAGCTCCTTCAGCACTACTGTGCTGGAGTAACTGGGACACATTCATCTCCTCCAGTAACAATATGAGAGACTTTGATAAACATCAAAGAGGACCTTGGCTTTTAATGTGTAAAAATGCAAATGCTTTTGTTTTGAGACAGCACTTCACAAGACTTTTTATAACCAATATTCAAGCTATTTATCACAGAGTTTGTGCTTCTGATCAATAAGGTATCCAACAAAACTACTGTTAGTTCTAGACAACTGTGTTTCAGGGAACATAATGCCACATTCACAGTGAACCATTCTTTAAACATTGTCTCTAGCAGTAGTCAGAAGATAGGTTATCATAATATATAATATATATGCCATTTGCCTAAGCAATTGGCACATATTTGGCTTGTGAGCAATATTTTAATACATTTTTTTAAAATCCACCAACATTTTTTTTCCCATTTTTTTATCATGTTTCATACAGTTCATAACATGGCACAACAGAAAATTATGTTTTTGTCAAAACTGTGCCAAGTATTTGATTAAATTGTTCATGT
>OMLM01010200.1:4090-29592 GCA_900302695.1 Helostoma temminkii | reverse complement strand
TTCATACCGAATTCCATTAAGAAAATCTTTAAATTTAGAGTGCCCTTCATTTTAATCCGAAAACTCATGAGTTATACCATTAATGTATATGATGTCTTGATCAGTGCTATTCCAACTTTAATTCGGTGTACATGTTGTACACAAAATAACATATCTTTATGCAGAAATTTATAATTTTGTACTGCTTTCCTTGCAATTCTAACAGTAGTCGCCGTGGCGGGATGGGGCGAAACGGAGTTAACCAAAGTCTAAATGTTGTAAGTTTACAGAGAACAAAAGGCTGGTTACAGATCTCAGCGATGCCGATTTGTTCTGTGTCCAACAACAGTTCATTCTGGTAGTACAGTCTTTCCCTGCTGGATTATTTCTGACCGTGAGCCAACAGTTAAACAAAACACATAGGAAACTCTTTACAAGTCTGGCTCTAACATGCCAAAATAGCTACTTGTTAGCACACTTACCATAGACCCCGGTGTCTGTTAGACAGTCTTATGAACATAGAGATATTTTCTGGGTCTCTGGTTAACTTCAGATGTTGTTTACAAGTGGCCAACTCACTCACCTCCTTTGACGCCGAAGCTGGGCTCCAGTTTGGCCGATAAGATGACCACCACTATCCCGATGATGAACCATTCCTTCCGTATCCTCGCCAGGAGGCCCATGTTTCAGCCCGGGGTTCACCGGATCACCCAGCCGGTCTCCCCGTCACTCCACCCGGACCCAAGTTTGACAACTCTTCAGCTTCTTCTCCGGAGGTTTTCCTGTCAGAAACACAAGCTGAACCACCGGAGCTTTTTCCGGACACATGGGCATCAGCGCAGCCGTAAAGACTGAAAGAAAGGCGCAGCGGATTTCTTTTCTTCTTCTTAATTACCGTAATACAGTTACAGGCATCATGTATAAGACATTAATTGTTTATCTAATTCGTTAAATAAACGCAATAAATAACACAAACAAAGTAATGACATATCAAATACAGATCGTGTATAGAGTTAAAACTATTCGTACACCATATTAAAAAGTGTATTTGTGTAATTGTAATTTTCTGTTCAGTGCAGTACAGTATTCGCAGCGCTCCACTTCTTTTTGACATTGACATGGATTGTGTCGAGGCAAAGATCTGGGGAAGGGTACAGAATGAGCACAGTGGCCTCCATCATCTGTAAATGGAAGAAGTTTGGAACCACCAGGACTCTTCCTAGTGCGGGCCACCTGGCCAAACTGGGTTATGGGGGGAAAGGGCCTTAGTCAGGGAGATGACCTCTGACAAAGCTCCAGCATTTATCTGTGCACAGAGGAGAACTTTCCAGAAGAACAACCATCCCTGCAGTATATCGTCACTAAGGCCTGTATGGTACAGTGGCCAGTTTATCAAAAGGCACCTGAAGGACTGGCTTGTGGCAAAAATTCTCTGGTCTGATAAAACAAATATTGAAGTCTTTTGCCTGAATAGCAAGTGCCATGTCTGGTGGTAACCAGGCACTGTTCATCACCTAGCCAATAGATACAAGAGTCAAAAGATTGGACTGTCTCTCTCCCCCACCACATCACTTACACTATATTGCCAAAAGTATTTGCTCACCCATCCAAATAATCAGTATCAGGTGTTCCAATTACTTCCATGGCCACAGGTGTATAATATCAAGCACCTAGGCATGCAGACAGTTTTTACAAACATTTGTGAAAGAATGGCTTGAGCTTGACTGCTAAGCACCTAGGAGTTACCTTTGACCCCTTCCTGTCTTTTGAGCATCACATCAAAGATGTCTCTAAGATTGCCTTCTTTCATCTGTGCAACATTGCTAAAATCTGATCTTTTCTGTCTGTCGCAGACGCTGAGGTTTTAATTCATGCTTTTGTGTCTTCTAGTTTATTTCTGGATTATTGTAATGTTTTGTTTTCAGGCTTGTCACTAGCCAGTACTAAAAGTCTTCAAATGGTCCAGAATACTGCAGCTAGAATTCTGACCAAATCTAGACAATTCAATCACATTACAACAGTTCTAGCTTCCCTTCACTGCCTCCCTGTCAGAGTCAGATCAGACTTCAGACCTATATTACATGGACACGCTCCTTCATACCTGTCTGATCTACTTAAACATTATATTCCATCATGTGCCCTTCACTCTCAGAATGCAGGGCTCTTGTCTGTCCCCAGGGTAAAAAAGAAGTCAGCTGGTGGCAGGGCCTTTTCTTACCGTGCCCTCTGCTATGGAACAACCTCCCCACCGATATTAGACAGACTTCCTTGGTAGAGGTCTTTAAATCTCAACTTAAAACACATCTATATACCCTAACCTTCAATTAGCAGGGTTTTACCTTTTATCAGTCCCTGGTTTCCAGTCTCAATCAGTTGACATATCCCGTAGATATAGTGTAACTGATGTAGTCCTGCTGACGAGTTCATGTTATTCACTAATTTCTCTGTTTGAACCCCATTAAACATCTCTGTAGAGATCTTAAAATGGCTGTGCACCCATGTTCCCCATCTAATCTGATGGAGCTGGAGAGGTCGTGCAAAGAACAATGGGAGAAAGTGCCCAAAAATATGTGTGCCAAGCTTGAAGCATCATACTCACAAAAACTTGAGGCTGTAATTGGTGACAAAGGAGCTTCAACATGTGATTTTTTTAATTTTTTAATTTTATTTTATATTTTGCAAAGATTTTAAATAAACTTTCATGTTGTCGTTATTGGGTAATCTTTGTAGAATTTTGAGGAAAATAATCCATTTGGAAAAAGTGGGAAAGTGGAGCTTTTTTTGGAGGGACTGTGTTGTGTATATTGCTTAACAAAATGTAATGTTATAATATTTTTTTAACTCAAACCATTGACACACATTTAAATAATCCATTATTATTTAAATACCGATTTTTTGCATAATTAATGATATAAAGAAAAAAATGTTTCAACTAAAAATAGTGTTATTGATTTTTTTTTTGAGACCGCTGTTGCACACCTGGAGAAAGTAGTCAGATTATCTTTATTTTTTTGTGATAATGGTGCCAGATGAAAAAATCAGAGGACCGCTAAAGAATGTTGGAGTTTTTCTTTGGGTATCGTAAATGTCTGTACAATAGTGGCAGTTGTTGAAAGTGTAATGTGTAAAATGTGTTGCACACAATCTGATGCAGAAGAAACCTGAAGTTTCTGTTTTGTTGAAAATTATTTAAACAAAACTGAATATGAAAGCAAATATTTTTTTTTATGTTTCCTTATCCAAAGTCAGACAAGACAGAAGAAGCTTTTCTTTTGGGTCTAGTCAGTATTAGCGTGCAGATTAGAGGAGATTACCTCTCATCATGGCTGCATCTGGGATTAGACAAAGATTCTGTTAGAAGTGGGAAATACAAGTCCAAATGATTTTTACTTTACTATTTAAAATGAGGGTTATATTTACAATTATGTCACTTTGTCCAAATACTATTGAACCCTGGAAAATGGAGGCACTGTGTTGAAAATGGCTGCAATTCAAAAATGGTAAATGTCATAATTTGTCACATCTTTATTTCAAATCCACTGTGGTGGTGCATAAAGGCAACATCATAAAAAACTCTACCACTGCCTAAATACATCTGGACCTGTACATGTCTCTTATGTAAATTACCAATGTGACTATTTAGAGAATGATATTATATTAAACAAACAATATGCACATGAAAAACTGTGTTTATTTTTACTCATATGTTTTCAGTGAAATGCTACTCAGGGCTCATGAGGTGGAAGTTAGAGGGGATGCTTCTCTGTGTCACCTAAACTATTTAAGGGATAAATGAGAATCTACTGCTCTTAGTAGTTTCCATCAGTATCATTGTCCAGTATGACAATACTACCAGGCAGTAGCAGTATCTGTGTGCTCTGGAGCATCAGTACTGAATTCTTGACATCTTCTAGTCTCTTTCCAGGCCACAAGCCGTTGCAGTGCGTCGCGGGTGGCTGCCTCCACGTCAGCGCTGTATTTTCTGATCATGGAGAGAGCACGACCACTGGCCACAAACACCTGACAGAGAGCAGATGTTATAGGCTGGTAATCTGGAGACAGTGAGGTTTGCTGTGATGTTAAACTCTGACATGGATGATGAGTGTTGGTATTTACGTTAATGTTCTTTATAATTCTCGTCACAAGGTCCGTTAGTAGTGGTTCTCAAGCTTTCAGTCATATGACATGATGTTCTTAAAGATAGGGAACTTTAAAGAGAGGGGTTCCCTATCCACTGTCAGATCTATGCTTACACACTCAAGCTTAAGAAAAACCACACCTAAATGTTGGTGTTTACACAGTACTATGTGGACTAACTTGTCTGTTTAAACCAGAGAGCTGAACTGTAGCTTTAGCTAGATGCCTTCTACACATTACATACGTTAAGACTGCATATCTTTATAAAATAATGTTTAACTTTGTTAAAGAAATAAAGAAATGAAACAAAACAGAAATGTACGCACACTAAATAGATCTCAGTGGTCTGAAATTTAAAATAATGTACCTGGGCTTTCTGCAGCAGAGCCACATCTCCGATGTGGCTTGCAACTTCATAGCCCTGCTGGAAGTACTCACAGGCTCTCTTATACTGATGCTACACACAGAGAGATTATTGACACAATGGAAGTGGAAATTTAAAAGTCATACATCACAGAACTAAGAAAACGTTACTCTGAAAATATGATGCTAATAACATAAATGCATGAAAATGTTAGTGTATGTTCAGTTAGCTAAAGTAAGCCTCAGTCAGCTAAAGCTAATGTTGTCATATTCAAGATTCAAGATTTAAGATTTTAGAGACTTTATTAATCCCAGAGGGAAATTGTTTTGCCTGTTACAGCTGCTCTCTCATTAAAGAAAGGAAAGAAAAGAACCACTCCCAGAAAGATCCGTGGCAACACAAATAACGAGAACACACAAATCATAAATGTATATCAAACCTGTTTTAGTTCTGGATGTGTGCAGCTTTACGGTGTGCATGTGTGTATGTGTGTGTGTGTGTGTGTGTGTGTGTGTGTGTGTCATACCATAGCAAAGTAAACATTGCCCAAACACAAACAGGCGTCAACCAGGTTGCTTTGCAGTCCATTGCTACGGGAAATGTCGGCTAACTCCTCCAGACAGTGGACTGCCCCATCTATGTTTCCCTCACTGAAAAACAAACACACTTGTTGCCTACTTGTGAGGACCTTTGATAAACCATATCTTAATTTTAACCATAACCTTAAAACCCAGTCTCCACCTGTGCATAAATAAGACCATGATCACACAAATACTACAATGGCTTTAGTGTGTGTGTGTGTGTGTGTGTGTGTGTGTGTGTGTGTATGTGTGGGCACCTCTCAAGAGACTTTGTCATAGCCTTGTAGGCCTTTGCCAGTCCGTCTGCATCCTGTAGTGTGCCACAAATCTGCATGCAAGTGTTGAAGAACTGGACACACAAGTATGTATTTTTCAACAAATCCCAGCTTTGACACAGACAGTGTGTGTATTAAAGCATAATATTTCTCAGTCGTCTATAGAGCTCCACTGCTGTCCAAAAACTATTAAAAACACTGTCCTGGTGTTGTAAATAGTCACATAGTCGCACGTTTCCACTGTTTAAAAAAATGATTTTAAAAATAAAAACTACATATTTATGAGATGCTAGTAAAGATAAATTTAGGGGAGTAACGTAATAAAACATGGCTGATTCTGGTGTTTTCATGAGACCTGATAAATAAAAATATCTTAACCCACAGCTGGTACCTTTTTGGCTGTGTTGTGGTCTCCTGTGCACTGATAGACCAGTCCAAGTCGATAGGCGGCTTCCTGTTCGATCTGTTTGTCTTCAGCTGAAACAAGACACAAGGAAATAAACAGTTTTCCTACTGTATTGTATTCCAGGTGGTCACCATACTCTCGCCCTATCAATGCAATAAAAAGCTACTTAATATATGATCAGTATAAATCTTTGTCCAGTAGAAAACTTTTATCTCCAACTTTGGTGAATTTATATTTTTTGCCATGCGAGCAGGAATGACAGTGTTGGTTACCATGAAGTTTCCTGTTCCCCAGAGGATAAACCGTTAGAACAAATTCACTTAATCTTGTGCTATCATTAGTTCGATTTACAATTTGTCAAATATCAGAATCTAGTAAATATTTTTAAAACAACAGACCCTTCCCTTCAACCTCAACTGTTTTTATAATAACATGAATTAGTTTCAGCTAAATGTACCTAATAAACTGACAACTGAGTTACCAATTTGAGGGAAGAGGTTTTTCAGAGTTTTAGCTTTTTTCTGATTTGTTTCCTGCTCTCTATTTCTTTGTGACCTTCTCACTGCAAACACGCCTACTCTCGGCTCTATAATTATTAGAGATGTTACTGTACGTGCCCATTTTCAAGCTTATCTCTAAACATTCAAGTCTCTCTTTTCACACACACAACTGCTGTCCTTCAACATCATGTCTATTCAGTAAACATTCAAACACAGACACCAGCACAGACGGCTTCCATCTACACTCAGTAGCTATGCTGTAGCCCTTGTGGAGTAGTGCCAGGGCCTTGCTGTACTTGGAGGCAGCTAGTGGGGCATCAGCAAGCCGGCTGTAGATCATCCACAGTGCCTGTTGAGCCCGGAGCCTCAGCGACCGACCAGCTGAATCAATCCAGCCTCCATCCTCTGCCTGTATGAGACACATCTGTGCCTGGTTCTTTGCCTGCTCCAGATCTCCTGCAGGATAGAGGGACAGAGGAGACATCAGCTGTATCTGAATTTCTACCACACTAATTCACAATAAACCTTCTTAATCATGTTTTTTTGCAACTACTACTGCTGTTATTGTGGTTTTACTATTGTCATTTTGGTGTTTATGCTTCTAGTAGAATCCCAGACAGCTGTGAAAAGCTGATGTGGTAAGTCATGGTGTAAATGCAACATTCGAACCTACTACTACCTACTACTCAACTACTTAACATTCTGTGAATGTGTGAGTGTTTATCCACCTTGCTGCAGATAGACCTCCGCCAGGCAGGCCCGGGCCTCGGTGGCTGGTCTCGAGCAGCTTCCTTGCTCTCTGTCCACACAGCTGTGGTAGAAGTGCAAACGCAGCAACAAATCCTCTGGAGCCGAGAAGTACAGGCCCAAAACGAGACGCTGCTCACACACCATTGACCAGGAACCTGCAAACAGAAGAATGACTGTGTCAGACTTTTATAGAATGGGGTTGTACTGAAAGCTGCAAATACAGTACTGTGTTTATGGAAAGTGGTAATTCAGCATATTTTAATATATCATCACATTTTTACATATTATAGATACATATTATCAGATTATGTTACCAGATGTCTTTCATTTAAATAATGTATCTGTGTAATAATGCAAACTGAATTATATTTAAATCTCTATCTGTGTGTGTGCGTAGTGTACCAGTCCTTTCAGCCTGTTCAGCCCTGCACAGGTGCAGCTTGATGGTCTCCAGTTTGTCCCGTTGTTCTGCCAGAGGAGTCTGAAGCTTGAGAACTGAACCTGGTTCAGCTGCTGCCCTTCGATCCTGCTCCGAGCGCAGAAGAGAGAAGAGCTCTGAGAACGACCTGAAAGAAAGGAGACATAGACGGGCAGAGAAAAGGAAGGGTTTAAGAAGAATGACAATATCCTGTTATTGTGTATATAAAAGACAAATGATTGATTCATTTAAAATGTGTACTGGGAATAAAAAATTCAGCAGATATTCTTATTAAATAGACAAAAAATAATTTTGAACTGAACAAACTGAAGTGACGTGTAAAGAGGCGGAGACCTGTGTATATGAGCTCCCACTATTCAGACTGCATGTTAGGGCAAAAACCAGCACACGAAGACCAAGAGACTTTGTGTAGACCTCTACAGTAATTTAAATTTTAATTTTAAATTTAAAATTTAAAATTAAATGTATAGCACGTGTTATCATGAAAGCATGAAACTTTACAACAGATAAATGCAAAGCAAACATGGCCACACACCTGTACATATAAACAAAGATAAATAAATGTCTCTACATTATATACTGTTGTGTGTACTTTACTACTAATTCAACGTTAAAGGTACTGATACCTGTGGTAACCTTCTCGTAGCATCTCCACACAGATATTCTGCTTCAAACTGTTTCTAGTCCTGAAGAGACACACAGAGACATGTGAGAGAGGGACAGTGGGACAGCACCAGTATGCTGGAAAAGCAGGAACGGGAAAATGAAAAGCAGGATTGAAGTTATGATTGAAATATCCCATCAGAATATGATATTAGTGCATAATGTAAATATGTAAAGTGCAAACTGCTGAGTAATGATCTCTGTGCTCAGCTGTTGTTACTCTGTTCAGCAGCAGAGGGCAGGGTCACCTACCATGTTAACATCCACTTAGAATGTATTCATGAATATAAATTTGCTTTGTGTTTATCGCTCAGCAAGTCTTTATCCTGTTTGTTCAGTTTCAGGGTTTTTCTCCTTCTCTCAATCAAATATACAAACTAAAACTTTGTGGTGCTGATGAAACTTCATATTGTAGTTTTGTAGACAGCAATCAAATAAAAATAAAGGATAATAAAGGACTTTATGTATTTCTTTCCTAATACCTATGCTCTAACTGATGTAAGCTGCTGACATGGCTAATATGTTAACATGCACACTAACATCGCTAGACGAGTGGGGTAATAATAGACACCTCCACCCCACAGTCACACATGACTGGAAGAACAATGTGGATGACGTGAGAAAGCTGGGAGAACATCCTGGGAGAACAAATCAATCAGAATTTAGTGTGCCAACGTCCACCAGGTTACCACAGAGACTGAACTCACTCTGCAATTTCTTCTTTAGAGAGGATCTGAGCAGATTTATCTGATACCAGTCCAGTTTGGAGAGACGCCTTCCTCAGCCTGAAGACCACACACACACACACACACACACACACACACACACACACACACACACTCAGAGATGTAAGCAGTCGTGCCCACTAGTACACAGTTTGCAATGGAGAGCAGCTGCTCTGTTAAAAATACAGTACTATTTAGTAAAAATAAACAAACACAATTGTGTATCAACATTTAGTGGGCACGTCTATTGAAGGATTTCTATGAGTACTCCAGCTGTACTCTACCTGTACTGAGTACTTTTCCTCCGTTTGTTGCTGTGAGCGGTTATCTCCGGTAGAAAGGGCCCCGAGCACTGCTGTGTTACTGCTGTGTTCATCTGTGAATTTTTATATGAGAAGTGACACTAATCTCTCCATTGTACCGATTAATATGATTGATTATTGATGTCTTACCGTTTGCTGTTAGAGCTTCTGCACCAGTGGTAATAGTAAACCTGTTAAGCACCAAGTAAACGGTGAAAAGCTTCTGCAAAGGTGATGAAACTATCTGAGCATGGACTCCATCCACTAGTGCAGATCTATAGTAGCAGCATGGGGGAAAGCACAGGGAGAATATCAGTGAGTGGAACTTTAGTAGGGATTGTTTTGTCAAAAAAGGTCTATTAGTAAATTAATAAACTATATAACAAATTTAGTTGATTTGAAGAAGATGTGATGTAGGTAAAAGCTCCAGACAAAGCTAATAATTAGACCTGGGAATGAGTCAGTTTATTAGGCCAAGTAACTTTGTTTAATTAGGGATACTAATCATGTTAGTTTTCTGTCTGTGTAAAGATAAACAATTAGCTTAAGTTGATATTGGTATTATTAATATTATTTATTATTCTGATTTGTTATTTCCATATGCCGTGATGCTGCCTCCACTATGTTTACTAACTGTATAAAAACCAGGAGCGCATTAACTAGTGCACAGAGCTGACCGTCACTTTATCCTGAACGATAGGTGAGTTGAGATGTTTAGAAAAACCCAGAAGTTCGCGTACAACACTTACAATTATTCTGAATGTATCTTTGGGTTCCCTCGGGACATTTATAACGATCCGGAAGATGAAACATTCACCTCACGGTGTTATAAGCAAAGATTTGATTAATTTGTTTATCGAACTGCGATTCTGTTCCGAGTCGCAACAAAGATGGCGTCCGAGACCAAACAGGTTAAAACAAGTTAAAAACACCATTTATCGTGTTACAGAAGAAACATTTTGTTCCGGATGGTTAGAAGAGTTTCAGTGAATTCATAAAATGTCAACAGCACAAGTAGAATTTGAGTTTGTAAACGACTTTCTGGTGTTGCAGTCGACTATTAGTTTTTACACCAGGGACACCAGCAGACCAAGTCTAACTAGATTAAGTTATCTTAACCGTTCTCTAATATGTAACGTTACATTATTTTAAGATAATTATTATATAAAAGCCACTGAGGTTTTTCTACATAGTGTATTCTATTTAAAGATGAAAACACACACATTAACAGAAATCTCAGACAACATACCACAAGCTGAAAACACAACTTTGCTGTGAAACTTCCTGTAGACTGCCGTCACCATGGTAGCGCAGGGCGGGACGCATTCCAACACTGCCGCTGAATCCTGCACTCCTGCTGCCTGGTTCCATTCAGAAATCATTAAATTATCTTTTAATCTCTATTAACAGCAACAATATCCACCCCATCTACACATTGTGGCCACGAGAGCTTCAACACACTGCAATTAAAAAACAAACAAACAAACAAAAACACGTAAACAAAGAGATTAACATATTTTCTTTGACAACTTGACAACACAGCTGCAACATCTGGAAAAATGCCACAAATGTAGAAAATATGACCTGATACAGAAAAACTGTAAACACAGGTTACATTAGCTGAAAGACAAATGTAGTAAACAATATGTTTCCCCTGAAATGTTGTCAAGTAAAATAATAAAGTATATAAAATGGAAATTAATCAAGTTTTGTAATACTTGATCTCATAAAGTAAATGTAGTTAGTTACTTTGCACTAATGATTATTAGCATCAGTGTCACAGTACCAAAGAAGACCAAGATTCAAGAGTTTAAACGCTGCATTTGACACATTTAAACAAACATTTGGATTGAAAAAGTATAGCTTTCTTGTTGAAATGAAGAATATATGTTCACATGTTGAATATTATTGGATAGGATCTCTTCCAGCAGACCTCACCACAGCTGGAATGGAAACTCAGTCTGTGTGTGACTGTGTCAGCTTTGTAGTGGTAGATACGGTTCTCTCCTTCAAAGAGTCACAGATTTTCTAATAAAGTTCTTGTTCATGGTGGAAATCAGCAGCAGCTGAGAGAGAGAGGCTGTTTCCTGTATGTCTGTTACATGTTCACTGAGGATCTGGAGCTGATTTGCTGTGAAGTTGTTTGTTGTTTTGATTCTAATTAGCTTCAAGTGTGATTTGTTCATTAACCAGGATTACTCTTAAAGAAAAGTGAGAATTAAACAGTGTTTTCCACAATACTTCCACTACAAGAGATTTATAAAATAACTGTTGGTCACACGGTTGGTGGTCTGACGCCAGCTACTGTACAGTATATCTGTTTCTGCTTCAGATTGAAAGCATTCAACAAACTCAGTCTGTGCTGTTTCAATGTGTGTTTTTATCTGTACAAAAAATCCAGGGAATAGTGAAGTAAAGCTTTTCTTTTTATTTTTCACTATAACCTACGTCATTTGTTACTCCCATGCTTTATGTTCTGATGCAGTTTGGCAACGAGAAACAATAAGTTATGTAAACATAAAATATGTACCAGTAATAAACTGATGTAAACAGTGCAGATGTCTTAAATAGTAAAACAAAGACTGTACATGTTTTGTTTTCCCAAGGGTGTCTGAGCCATGTGTGTGCCAGGATGTTTAACTTCTTTCCATGGCTGTGTGGACAAATGGTCAGTCCGGTCATCTGAGGGTTAAGATGTCGTTTAATGATTAGGGTTAGAGGTTGGGTTTAAGCACTTAGTTGTTATGGTTAAAATAAGGGGAATAGTCATTGGCATGATGAGAGGTCACAAATATGGAAAGGCCAAAATGTGTGTGTATCAGTGATCCCATTATCTCTCTGCGTGGTTCAAGTCACGTAGTGTCTTCATTTGTTTATCTTTGTGTTTACTGAAATAAACACACAAACACACACACACACACACACACACACATACACACACACAGATTAATGGGAAGGGCATTTCCACTGCGCTTACTAAGATAACAGACAGAGAGTTCTATGAAAAACCAAATTTAGCTCAGACACAGAGTGAATATCTATGGTCACAGGCTAGATAGATTTCAGCTGAACTGAAGTCAGTCTGGGAGAAAGTCACAGGTCACATCGACTTCAGTTTTTTGCCCAAATGGATAGATAAATAGATACAGCAGAGAGATAGATGTTTGGGTTTGGTCGAATCGTGTAGGAATTCCGTCCCCAAAGAACTCCCAAAAGTAAAAGGATAAACTAACAAAAATTGAAGTGGAGATCAAGAAGGCAAAATCTGTACTGGAGGCTGTGGCAGAGAGAAGGATGGTGGATAAGATTAGTGCTATCCTGGACAATCCTTCTCTGTGGCAGATGGGAAGCTCATTCAGCCACTGATTCCACTGAAAAGCAAGACAGAACATTTCAGGAGGTCTTTTGTGCTCACTGCTATTAGACTGTACAACAGCATGCATACATCATTTCATTAATAATTCACACTGCTTTTTATCCTACTTCCCTCTCATAACAAGTGAATTTCCCCATTGGGGATCATTTAAGAATTATTTTATTATCTTATTTCAAATCCTTGCTGGGTTTCTTCCTGGTGAGCCTCGGTCAGGGTTTTGCTATAGCTGTTCTCAGACCCTATTTGTTTTTCAATGATTTATTGTTCATCTGCACTGTAAAGCACTATCCAGCTTTTGTTTTTTTTTGTTGCCAAACTCTAGGACTTCCTGCTTTTGAGGTAAACCATTAGTTCACATCATATGATAAGTGTTTCTCTTGGCCTTGACTTAGGTTATTAACTATTGGGGGTTTTCTGGATCTGGCCAACTGTCATAAAAGGAATTTTCCTCACTAGGGAATATTTCATCTGCCATCCACCACAGCTGTTTTCCCATGTTCTTCCAGGTCTTTTGATGCTCCTGAGTGCTTTCTTCCTTCCTGGTTCAAAATGAACCAATTTGTTGATTTGGTCACAGTTAACGTTTTTGTTATGTCTTCATCGATGAATCTCATTTAAGTAAAAGTAGCAGTATAATAGTGTCAAAATACTTTATTACAAGTGAAAGTCCTGAAAATGGTATTTAGTGAAAGTACAAAGGTAATACCACAAAACACTTAACATGTATTAATGTATTAACTTTAACCAAAGTATTTTTCATGCCTAAGCCTAACCTCACGCAGGACTCAGGTCTGCAGATTGCCAGTCCTGCACATTATACACCCGTCATCCACCCCAACCACCTCGTTGTGACTCAATTCTGGTTAATATGTCATGTGTTTTGGATTTAATAATTGCACTAACAATTTTTTCACATACTGATGAGTAGCTTGTAATAGTGCTTCAAAATGTAAGTCAGTGTAAGTCAAAGTGTAAAGTAGCAGTGAATGGAAATACACCCTGAATTAAGAAAAGTTGGGAAGCTGTGTACAATCACAAAACAGAGTGCAATGGTTTGCAAATCTCACAATAGAACAATAGAACACAGAAAACATAAAGCTGAAACTCTAAAATGTTTTAATTGTGAAACTGACGGCAGCAACGTGTCTCAAAACAGTTGGGACAGAGGCAGCAAAATGCTGGAAAAATTAGTGGTACTAACAAAGAAGAAGCTAGAAGAACATTGTGCAACCATTAGGTTTACTGGCAACAGGTCAGTAAGGATGCGAACAGATGAGAAGAGAGATGGAGAGCGATAACACGTGTAATGTGTAAACATGTACCACATGTGTTGTTGCCACGAACATGTTCCATTCAGGAATAACAGACTGCGTGTCACTGACAGATGTTTAAACTGCTGCAGGGTCACAGCAAATCATGGACATTGATCAGAAAAGAAAACAATCATGAATGTTAGAGAGAATCTCTGCTTTCAATTTGAAGAGTAATGCCCAGAGGTTTTCCACAGCTTTAAATAATATTGTTATTTTTCCTCATAGAAGAAAATAGTAAATTACATTTACTCTGAACAAAAGATCTTTGAGGAAAAAACAAGAGATTTCTATGAGGTCATAAAGACCCAAATTCGAACCTTCTGTAAATCTGCTACAATTCTATAGCAAAAAAGAGGCCAAGTGACTAATGTAAAGCATCACACATACAGTAGTAAACAACTTTACTGTTTTGGGTTACACTTAGTGCTCTCATAGAAAATTTTTACACATTGTACACTGCTGGATCGGCACCCTACAGTTGACCAAGTTAGCAATTATCTGATGATTACAGTAGTGGCGACACTGAGCTATTAAAGACGCAGATATTACCCCCAGAAGTTGGTTAAGACCAAAACAGAGTTAAAAGTAGGAAGTGCATAATTGGACTTAAATTCAAAAGGTTGGCCCTAGCATGACTCTGAATGAATTATAATATTGTTCTATAGCTGCTGAATGTGCAATTCCAAGTGAGTTCCAAAAGTGCTATTTTGAGTGTTAGATGGAACTACTAACTGAATTAATTACTTTCTAAGTGAAAAAATGAAGTAGAGGAAACTCTTTCAGTGACGAACAGTAAATTCTGTAATAAGCCAAGTGTGGAGTCTGGCAGTACTTGTGTTAAAAAACGTAATAAAGTCACATTTGTTGTTCAAAGCTAACACAGTAATAAAGTTTACTGCTTTCATTTCCACAGTGTTGTTTTATCAACCAGCTCCAAAGTGGGAAAAATGGTTACAACTGATTTGGTTTCAATTACTGTAAGTGTATGTGCATCATAAAAGTTGAGAGCTGCTTCATGTCAGAGCATTTATGAGATGTTCCACTGTAACTGACTAAAAGAGGAGGAGAAGAGGGAGGAGAGAAAAGAGAAGGAGGAGGAGAGGAGGGTGAGGGTGAGTAATCAGAGAGAGAGAGGGAGAGTAAAACCTGAGCTCCATCAGTTGGACTTTAGTCATTTCTTGGCTAAGCAGTGTACACTTTTCTTGTTGAAGGATTAAATAAAATTTCAACCCACCAATGGAGACAGAAAACACAAACAGGTGAGCTTTGAGTTTTTTCTAGATGTTTATTTCTACAGGACTGAGCATTACAGCTCTCTTTGTATTGGTTCTGGCATGTTTATTAATTATTAATGACACATGTGAAAGCAGCAGTGGGTCTGTGTCTGAAAACACATTTTCTGTTATGTTAGTATGTGGTTTACACACAACAGATTCTTTTGTCTTATTTTACAGGTGAAAAATGTAAATGTGGATCAGCTACATATAATTACTTCATGTTTCCATGTTCTGCTGTAAACCAAGACTGTCTGAGCATCAATCTGAGCATCAATCATATTTTCTGTATTTTATTTTGTGTAACATTCTTTTGTGCATTCAACAACTCAAAAGAGAAATTATTTTGTTCAGACTCTGTTCTTTAATTACCACAAAGAATTTTAACATCCTACAGCTGTTTTGGTTTTCTGGCTCGCAAATGTTCTGTGTTTGTTAATCCCTGCATCTCATCTGTGTTGTTTCCAGATGCATCAAGCAACTGATGTCAGCAAAAACACTGTAAACCAATGTACCCTAGCTATCTGCAACCAAATGTAAAGACAGTTAGCAACTAGCTAAACAACATAAAAAACACTATTCTCTTAACATATTTTCCTTTCCAAAATCAATTAATGCAAGGTCAAAAGTTTGAGTTCAGAGTTGAGAAAAGGAAAATTAAATTCAAACATTTGTCAAAGTGTAGATAAACACCTTGAGTACCATGAGCTATGTCAGGTTTATTGTAATAAAGCACCCACTTTGTTTTCTTTTTGTTCTTCAGACTTACCAGACTCATCTGAGAACACCTGTCCTGCTGTCTACTAGTCTGCTCTGACATCAGCTCTGAGAACGTTTGGTGCCTGTAGAACTTACTCCAGTACTGATTTTGGAATCGCAGCAGTCGTGCTGGACCTGTTTCTTGGATGCATTCTGCAAAATCTGTCCTGGAATAACAGTGTGTTCTAGAGTCAGCAGTGGGTTTTAGGATATATTCAGAAGATAAACACAGTAGTTTAAAAAGTCTACTCTAGACTTATAGAGGTTTGAGGAATTGTTTCAGGGGTTTCAGCAGGCTCTAGGATGGGTTTGCATTCAGCAATGAGCTCTAGATTGGGACCCAGACTGGGTTCCAGGGTTCCATTCATGTCCTGGATGTTTACCATCCTGATGGTTCTTTGGTGTTTGGGGTTTGCCTCTCCGGTTGCTGGCCACCGTAACTTCTCATCTGAGTCATTTTCATATTCATCTTCCTTCAACACCTCTCGGGAGGTTCATGTCCGCCATGTGTCGCTCCCTGCCTGTCAGAAAGACACATCAATAAAAACAGCCTTCAAGTACATCAATACGGTGATGTCCTGTGTGATCTTTGCTGTTGGGATCATTGGAAATGCCACTCTACTGAGGATTATCTACTTAAATAAAAGCATGAGAAATGGCCCCAACGCACTCATAGCCAGCTTGGCCCTTGGAGACCTAATATACATTGCCATTGACATACCCATCAATCTCTACAAGGTATAGCACTTTAGTATGTTATTTCTTACTAATGTTTATGCATTCTAGTATTTTCTTGGTTACACCTCACGTGTTTTTATGCTGAATGTAATGATGTTAAGGTGCCAGGAAAATGCAAATAAACACAATACAATTGTTAACCAGCTGCATTTGCTATTTAGAGGTTTTCCCTCTTGATAGGACTGAGGTGTAGAGTACACAGTAGCAGGAGTACACATGGGGTACTAAACACCTAGATGTGAGTCATATCAGTCAGGAGGTTGAGTGTCTCAGTGATAACGGCACTAAAATATCCCACAGACAAAGATAACACACCACACACACGCTGATACTGATAAGAGAAATACACACACAGACATTGCAATTCTGATATTATGTTATTGTTGATGTGTTTTTTCTGTTCTTATGTAGCTTCTGGCGGGACAGTGGCCATTTGCTGACACTGTGTTTGGCCTGTTCCTCTGTAAGCTGTTCCCCTTCCTGCAGAAAGCTTCAGTTGGCATCACCGTCCTCAACCTGTGTGTTCTGAGTGTGGACAGGTATCACACACACCTCTCAGAATCCTTACCACATAAAATAGTCCCTGCATACTAATCTTGACTATCTACTGTCTAAAGCCAGCCTTTTACTCTAATGTACAGTCCTTAATTCTACAACCAGGTTTAAACCCTCATTTTATGGTGGCCACTAGATGCAGGACACAACAACAAAAGAGAAACAAACAAACAAAACACATTAACATTTCTTAAAACACGACAACATTTGAACATGCTTTGGACAGGAACCACTAAATTCCTGGGAGTTGAATTACAGTGTGTATTGATCAGTCTCACTCTGAATTGATTTGTTTCCTGTCCAGTTTTCTTTTGTTGTTGTTGCGTTTTGTCTGTGAAGCTTCTCAGTCATCTTTTTTTTTAACCATGGCCATTGTTATCCCAGGCTTTTGTTATCCCAAAAGTTCTGTTCAGTGGCAACTGGACTTGTTTTTAGTTTTTGCAGGTTTCACCTTGCATCCAGTGTGTAGTGTTTCTGTTTTGTTTTTGTGTTTTCTGAAATGTTCCATTTTCTCTTTTGTTGTGTTTTGAGAAAAGTTGAAACAGTCGCACAAGTCATCACAAAGATAGAAGTACAAGAACATACATATGTTCAACAACAAAGATATGTTTCATATTATACATGTTTACAGAAAATGAATAAAACTAACAGAACTGACTCTACACAAAAAGGCCACATGCTGAATTGCCTGTTTAGTTAACAGAAAAATAAAGTTTCACTGTAACACCTTGTGTCCAGGTATCGTGCTGTGGCATCCTGGTCTCGGGTGCAGGGTACAGGTATTCCCACTGTGACTGTGGTGGAGATTGTGGTGATCTGGGTGCTGTCAGTGGTGCTGGCTGTGCCAGAGGCCATCGGCTTCAACATTGTCACCTTTGAGTACAAGAACATTACTATGTTGACCTGCATGCTGCAGCCCAAGACGCCCTTCATGACTGTGAGTATGTGCATGTACATATGTGCTTACAGTGAGTGATGTGTTTGCATGTGAGTAAGGAAGGGAGGCAAGTCTGTACAGTATTTGTGTGTGAGTCCTTGTGTTTGTTTATGTGAACATGTTGATATCTAGACCCTCTGTACAAACAAAGTAGAGCTGTGGGTGGCAGCCACATGAGCCATATCTGCTACTCCGCTGTGGTCTTGAAATTAGGTTAAATGCAGAGATAGAATATAAGTCTTTATGTTGGTACTGATGCAGAATGCAACACAAATCAATTCTCACGTGTGAAAATGCAAAAATTTCCACAACATAATTGAATATTTGTGGGTTTCCCAACACTGTTGAGCAGGGTGGGAGGTTTGATCCCAGTTCATGATAAATGGTGTCTGTGAGGAAGATAAATGGGTGCTTTGGTCCATTTGCATGTTCAGGGCGAGGTCTCTTTAATTCATACAGTTTAGAACACAGTTTCCTGTTTATGTTTTCAGGTCATGACTGGGCCAAACAAACTCCAGCCATGGCACTTATGTCTATTACGCTTTGACGTGTTCTTTTAAAAATGTTGCGATCAGTAAATACGTAATATTTCAGTTGCCTGAAATGAAAGCTATAGAATCATGGATGGTAGAAAAATGCATGGTGTTTCTACCATGTCCATAAAACATACCATACCTATAGATATTGGCAAGCGCACTCCAAGTTACAGAGGTTATGGGTGATTTATTGTTCTTTGACAATGTTCTAGATTGATTTAAACTTCAACATGATACCCAAGAAGTTCAAAGGTTCCAGACTGTCACAAGAATTTTAGAATTGGTTCTATAATGTTCAAGAACAGAAAAAGCATGTAGTAATGTATTTTTCGTCATGACAATATAAATTGCACTTGAAAGTTATCACTCTGAAAGTTATCACTTAGATATCCACTTGAAAGCCACTTGAAAGTCTGTGAAGAAACAAACCAGTTTGGAAAGGTTCTGGAAAGCTTTAGAAAGGTTATAGATAGATTCAGAACTTTTCTTTTAAGTTTGGACACAGTCTGGAGTCATTTGAAGGGTTTATATAGGGTTTGGTGATTGTATTGTATGTATTTACTTGAGCAGAGGTTCTTAAACCTGGTCCTCAAGGCCCACTGCCCTGCTTCTCTTCCGTACTCAGTACCGATTACGTGGATTAGGTGCGTTTAGTCAATCATAATCTGGAAGTGTTCTGATTCTGGCATTCTGGTATCTTCTAGCTTTGGATTGATTGAACACGTCAAGTAATCAGAAATGGATAGGACAGGGATAGAAACAAGAAAACAAGCAGGGCAGTGGGCCTAGAAGACCAGCTTTGGAAAACCCATGATTTGGTGGTTCTAGAACAGTTAACAGAGTTCATACGTGATTTCTCAGGGTTCTCCAAAAGTCTATAGTATAAATGGGTTGAAGTTTTTCACAAAGTGTGTTTGTGTGTGTTTTTCAGTTTTATCGGGATGCAAAGGACTGGTGGTTATTTGGTTTCTACTTCTGTGTTCCTCTGGCCTGTTCTGCTTTTTTCTACGGCCTGATGACCTGCGAGATGCTCAGGCATGAAAAAGGAAGTCTAAGGATTTCTTTGAGTGAACATCTTAAACAGGTATTCACACAACTATGTAGACAACAGCTGTGATCTTGATGATAAGTCACAAGCAAGCTACTAAGGCAGATTTCCCTCCACAGCGTAGAGAAGTGGCTAAAGCTGTGTTCTGCCTGGTGCTGATCTTCGCTCTGTGCTGGTTTCCACTCCATCTGAGTCGCCTGCTGAAGAGGACAATCTACACGTCATATGATGCACACCGCTGTGAACTTTTAAAGTATGTGTAGAAGCAAACATGTTTTAAAAACATACAGTGTAGCGTAGTTTTTTAAAATGTATTTTAAATACCTTTACCTTTCTCTTGCACTTCTTTTTATTGTCTGCCTCTCTCCCTTAGTTGTTAATGTTTACGTGCTCATTTTGTGCTGTTGCAGTTTCCTATTGGTGTTTGACTACTTCAGCTTAAACATGGCAACAATCAACTCCTGCATCAATCCCATAATCCTCTACTTTGTCTCCAAGAAGTTCAAAACCTGCTTCAAGGTAAAAGCTACATTATGTTGTTTTTTGTGGTTTGATGTGTGTCTTGATGCTGGTGAAACAGTTGTGAGACTTTTCCCTGAGTCAGTCTCACAGCAAGGTCACAGAGTTGGAGAGCATGAGAGATAGATAACAAGAGTGAGACAGAGAGAAGGAGACACAGAACTAAAGTATCAGATGTTCTGAGATTGCAACTATCTTGTGGATAGAAAGTGACGAGTGGAAGGAGACATCTAAACATAGAAAGGTTGTGACCTTTGATAACAGACTTGTGGGAAGTGGGCAGTGACATGTTGGTTTAAAGGGGCACGCCACTAACTTTACACATTAAGGTCAGCTGCTGGTTGTGAGAGATCAGTCTGCGTGTAAAAACAGTTCTATTATGCCCTTTGGCTCTGATGGTGTTTGATCAAGTCTGAGAAAATAACCCTGGTGAGCTGGTGAATTAGGAGGTCTTACACCCAAACCCCGGAAAACTGTCGTGGCAGTGAATGCACTCAGTCCAAAAACAAGATCACTTACATCCAGGCAGTGGAGGTAGAGTATCGAGGTCTATTATCCAATCCTGGGATGTGTGGAATAACATTTCCTTTCCCCTTCCTCATTTCCTCCCTTTCCTTATTTAAATGATTTTTGCACCTTTTTAGCCAGACAGAACAACAAACATGCAGGTAAACATAGTAACCACTGACACAGACACAGGTAAACAGACTGCCTACCTCACAATATGGTGACTCCATTCCCCAACATGGAATATAATGTGACTTCTGTGACTTCTCTGTAGGGTTTTGCTCTGCCTATAGTGAAAACATCTCATCACTCGGGTTTGGCACAGTACAGCTAAATGAACCAGCTTGGTCTTATGGAAAAACCTCTGTCCCCCTGTCAACAGGGTTATCTCAGCTTGGGCTAGGAGAAAAAAGTTATATCAGAAAGTGTGTTTAAACACTGGAGGTGTGGGGCTACAGATATGTTTCCATTTACCAGGCAGGGAGGATATAACGGTGTTGCTATTGAGTTGCATTTTAGAAAACGTAAGATCTGGAAAGTGTAGTTCCAGCTGAGCCAGTTTCATGCACCGTGACTTTACAGTAAAGCTGTGACAATACCCACAAACTGGTTTTAATTGAGTTAAATGGATAAAACTTTCTAAGTGATAACTATTTACTCAGGCGGTATACCACTGTTATAGAAACATAAATAGTCATGTGACGTCCAGAGCTCTATAGCTCTATAAGAAAGAACAAAAAAGATGAACAGAAATTAACTGAGACGAGCCAGTAACAAGAACTGGAAAACACAATTTAAAAAGTTTTCTGCTGTGCTAACATAACTGCAAAAGAGTTGATGAATTTGCCTTTTAAATTGATAAACTTGCATTATCAAACATGTGCCATTGGATTTGAGCAGATATTACATTAGAAGACACAATAAATTTCAACATTGACAAGGTTTACATTACATTTCTGATAAATTTGATAAAATCTAAGTACATTGCTAAGTGACCAATGCCAGAATATTCCTAAATCTTTCATTATGTAATGTGTAATCTTCTGTGTCTTAGCCCTGCTTGCATCACAAACATTAATATGCTGCGTGTCATACATCCATGATAAAAAAAGTGAAGTAAAAACAAACAAACAAACAAACAAAATGTTTCCAAATGTCATTAATTTTGATTGAAGTCCGGATATGACTGTGTCTCTTGAATAACTTTTGACCATTAGGGTCTCCAAACTTTATGGAAGTATAATATTAAATCACTGGAGTACCCCTTTGGACAAACTCATTCTCTCTGTCTCTCTCTCTTTCTTTCTCCTTCTCTCGCTCCAGTCCTGTCTTTGCTGTTGGTGTTATTCTGGCTCTCTCTCTAACAGCATGCTGCCTCTCCATCATGGGACGAGTCTGCAGTACAAACACACTGAGCACTGAGAGAGCGTCTGTACCTTCATGTGCAACAAACTATCAGCAACTCAACAATGCAACCAGGCTGAAGAAGAACATTGAACAACAACAGAGTTTTTGTTGCCTTTGATGGAAAAAACTAAGCAAAACAAAACAAGAGATGTGGTCTATATAAAAAACAATATGACAAAAGTATGTGGACATGTGAACATTACACTCATGCAAATCGTTGGCCAAAAATCATGCTATTAATCTACAACAGTCTCTCACATGATTTTACTTTACTGGAAGTAAAGGGGACTTACCCAAGTAATAAAAACCAGCCCAGTCCACATACTTTTGTCCATATAGTGTGTGTGTGATATTTTTTATAATCTATTTAAACTGTAATTACTCAGTCCTAAACATTCTTTTATACAGTATGTTGAATTGTACTACATTGCATTTATCACTATATTTTTAGTGCATAGTACTGTGAATACAAAGTAACTACACCAGCCGCATTTTTACACCCCATAATATATATACATACATATATATATACATGCCCTGAGCATCAACAATATTCACAGCAAATTTCAGTAGTCAGTGCCGTTGTCATGTAATATTTACAAAGTACTAGGAATTAATATCTGGCCACTATAGGATTATTAAGTTTTTTTACTTGTACTTTTTTACAAAATGGTGTATTTATAGCCTATTTATCAATAAAGTTATATTCTCAAAGCTTTTATAAGGATCTATTTTGATTTGTTTTTGAATATGTTTTTCCTGTGTGCTAAACAGCATCTCTCATTTTCGAGTACAGTGTACACAATGAACTGTTGTAAACACGTACCACCACAGTCATATGGTTTCCAGATGAAGACAAGCCAGACAAGAGTCTGTGGTCATGGAAGCTGTTCTGTGGGACTGTACTTAGGCACGGTCACGCTTTGGACTGAATGACAGTGATGGTGTTACCATCTTCATTTACCGTAATGTAGGCTTACTAACGTGTTTGGCACAAAACAAATTATTGGACAAATTGAAATTATAGTATCACCATGGCAAAAGGTTGGATCATTTTCAAGTCATTAGGCTTCACCCACTGGACACCCTGATTTTATACCAAAATTGAATGGCATTCCATGCACAATATGATAAATTATGTTAATGTTAGTTATAAACACAACTGAATATTCCTATGGAAGCTCAGTATTGGTACATTTTAAGTCTTGATGAAAAACATCCCTCTGTCCACTACAAGACAGATTGTTAAGAATGAATTAGTGCTTAATGGTGTATACACTTTCTCAAAAAGGTCTAATAAGTCTGCATTCTTGGTGAAACGATATAACGGTATAATGCTATGAGATGGCAGATGTTTAAAACTATTGTTCTGTGATCAGACTGGGCTGGGCAGGGGACTGTGCCACCCCTATACGCACTACTCTAGCACCGCCCCTGCTGTAGTAGCCCTTATGATGGGAAGTAAAGCACAGATTAAGGTCTTAAATAAACAAAGTATTAAAAAAATTGAAATAAATAAACAAATTATTTAAAACTATTTGTAAGAGAGCACGCGGATTCAAACATCCTTAAATTACCATAATTAAATTTGTGGATAAAAGCGCTGTTTGTGTCGCTTTTGTGCCAAACACGTGACTGATGGTGAGAGAGGCAGACGGTGACGTGGGGCGTAAACACGGGAAACCGGAGCACAAAACACGGACAACTGCTGCAGCCAGAACCGGGAAGGTGTGTGACCGGCCTCCGTGCACGGATTATCGGATCGATGTGATCGATGTGACATAATATGACCAGCTGGTGATCGGATCAGACGATCAGCTGAGCGTCACTGTGCGGTGGGGCGGAGAGGCGATGCGTTGCCTGGTAACAGAACCAGGACCAAGGAGGAAAACAGGCCAACATCAGTGTGAATAAACATCTTCAGCCTCTACGGTACAAGTATCCTCTATGATTCAGTTTGTATTTAATAATATTTTACATTTTTGATTCCCTCAATAACACGTTTTCACTGTGCAGCAGGATTTAAAAGTCCGCTTAGCTATTACTTAAAATACGCTTGGTTTGATCTCACTGCATTTTATGCTAATTATTATTTCGACACATAAATATTTAAAGCCATTTTTAAGTGGGTTATACATCCATACACACTGGGTATTTGTACTCAGTGTTTTATCTAAAAGGCCCGCATGAGCAGGGTAAGTACCTTTACACAATTACTATACAGTAGTTTTGATGTATTTACATTTTAGTAATTTTTATGAACATGGTACTTCCACACTACTGCATTCATGCGGTAGTTGTTAGGCTACATTCATATTAATATTACAACATACATCCAATTATTATTATTTATTTATAGATTTTCTGATCCCCAATGGGAGAAAATTACTAATCGGTATTTACAGTAGCTCCACCCTTATCAGCTGCAACATTAAGCATTAATGCATCAATGATTATTATACTGTAGTATAATACATAGTATTCTGAGCAAAGGAGCCACTCTTTGTATTATGCTTGTTTATTTAATATTAATATAAGTATATTTTGCTAGTAGTACTTGTACTGAATTGCATACTGTATGTTTTTGTGTTTCTACACCATTATATTGCTGCTCCTAATAGAAACAAATTTTAGTACCATATGTCTTTCACTGCTGCTTATGATCTAAATATTGTGAAGTGTTTTTGAAATGTGGTGTCTCACATTTCTCACATGTCAATTTCTCACAATATTCAGTCTATTTGATTAGAAATGCAACAAATCAACAGGTTTGTAATGACTGATGTTGCTATAGCCTCTTTTTTTCACTCTGGCATATGTGAAAGTGTAATTCATGTAACCAAAATGTAAACATTAATTCTATATTTTAAACTTTTCACTGAGTCACTGGAGCTACTGGAGCATAACTTCTTGTTTTTTTTAAGTAAAGTAGTAGTAAAAGTCAAAATAAAGCAAACCTAACCATTAAAATAATATTTTCCTAATACATTATCTGCTACATCTACTACTGTTCATCTTAAGTCACTGTTAGTAACCTTCCTGGTTATCCCACTACTGTAGTCTGTGGTTTAGGATGTGCCTGTAGTTGATGCTGAACGTGAAGCAGCCATCATGCCATGTACATGTGCAGAGTGGAGGAGATGGATCCGCCCCCTGGTTCTGGTTCTCTATGCTCTTCTGCTGGTGGCAGTGGTGCCGCTGTGCATCTGGGAGCTGCAGAAAGACAAGGTACACCTCCCGCTACACCTTGTACCACATTTGGACTAATGATGGTGGTTGAATGCCAAAGGAGAAAATATTTATTATGAAAAACAAATCTAAATCACTCCTGGCCCCTCTGTCCAGGTTGGGACTCACAGTAAAGCCTGGTTCATAGCTGGCGTTTTCGTCTTTCTGACAATCCCAGTTTCAC